>JAFMSR010000014.1:21209355-21345985 GCA_022818135.1 Saxidomus purpurata
CCCCCCCCCCCCCCCCCCCCCCCCCCCCCCCCCCCCCCCCCCCCCCCCCCCCCCCCCCCCCCCCCCCCCCCCCCCCCCCCCCCCCCCCCCCCGGTGGTAACTTCAGCATGATAATATAAACAGATACACTAATAAAACTGACAGTATACAGTTAGCTTATATTATATGTAATCAAGAAATATTTTCAATGTTACTACAGCTAGCAACACATTTATATAATAGTGCATATCATGTATGATTACCCCGTCCATCATGTTAATAATGGATATCTCATATTAATGCCATCCAATATGGTATACAAAAAGCAATGAAACATACAGTTCTGCAGTTATTATTATAATTTTTACTAGTATCCAAAGTTCTTTCTAAAGTAACAACAATTTTCAAAATATGCAAGAAATATAAGAAGTAACTGAAAACAAACTCAATAAAGTAAACGGCGGTGTCATACGATTTACCTGCCACGATGCGGCCTTGGGTCGAGCCTGTAAAATATTCTAATTCATTTACAGAAGCAAATGATTTTGACCAAACAAGAGCACATCCTACTGATAATTAGTACTTTAGGAAACATTATGATGACAGAACCAAGAAGATGATGGATTTGTTTGAGCAAACGTTTATACGTCTATTTTCATTGCTGGACCCCCCTTGCAAGCTGGTGAATACTGCGACTGGAATATCTTTTCCAGCGAAAATGGAGTTTTCCCTTCTGAATTGTTAAAGGCTGTGATAATCTTGAAAGCTTTGTAGAAGAACGCCTTCTTGTTCCCGAGGGCCAGATTGTGGCTTTAAGGATTGTTTATCCGCTACAAAAGATGACAGGTATCAAATATGTACCAAAGGTAAAACCACGGTCCAATGATATGCCAATTAATGGCAAAGAGATGTACATTCGTCTCCTTGCTACAAACTCATTCAAGAAGGTACACTTGTTGTGAAGTATAAAAGCAGTGCTTGTTAGTGGTGGTTTGGGAGAAAACTTCCTAAACACAATGTCTGAGGCAGTATCTTCTGGTCCTGACCTAATTATTGGACAAGGAGAGGCAGATACTATATTGATATTGCATGCTAGGATTGCATCATTGCAAAGTACCAATACAATCTTCATTTTAACCCTGATACAGTACATTTGCGCAAAAAACTGTATTTTCAGGCAAGCAGTATTATTCTCCCTCGGTATTGTATTTAGGGTTGTGACGCAACAAGCTTTTTCTTTGGAATTGGCAAGAAATCAGCCCTTGGGGTACTTTAGATACTAGTAAAAATTATAATAATTACAGAAGAAACTGTCTTATGTATACCATATTATTTTATGAAAACGTAGGTACTGATAACAGACGCTAGGTCGGTAACTCTAAAAGCCACGAAGATATTGCGCAGTTTGGAGTTTAAAGATGATTGTTATTTATCTATAATATGAACATAGGCAATACCAATATCGGGCGAAAAGCATAAGATGTATGGGAAATAACTGCAACGTTTGTGTGCTATATTCTCATACGAGTTACCTCTCTTACTCTTAGAAGGCAAAGGAACTGGTATGTTTATCCTCAACCATCAAATTCCAGTGCGTGATATGTTACGTCATATCATTTGATTGATTATTTTTTCAAAAATGATTTTCTTTTACATGGATTGTAAGAATTATTCAGATTAAAAAGATAACCGTAAAATAAATGTTTTAGAATTAAAACAAAACGGTCAGTGGAATTCTGGGTAGACGGTGCAGCGTAACATTTATGTTTTCATATTTATACGAAGTCGACATTTTTTGATTTGACATGAAATATGTCATTGAATAATTCTAATTGTTTTCAGTATTCAATTAAATACTCGTAAGAACGTTTACCTAAAGTCGGGCTACACCCAAAAGGCCCTTTGCACCCTCAGCGCTCGTCCGTATAATTTATGCAGAAAAGAGCCAGTTTTTGAGTTGCTGTCGCTATTAGCGTAAATTTGTGAAATATAACCTTTAGTTGCCATATACAGGGAAGCACCGTGGTGTGCATGTGTAGGGTAGAGCGTCGTACACATAGCCCTGAGGACGTTGGTTCAAATCCTGTCGAAAAATTGGATTGGGACCTCCAACATTCCTCTACTACATTAAAATACCAAAGTTACAATAACCTATGTTTCAGACCGAAAATTGTCAGTGCCTTCAGTGCTTTTATTTGTAGTAAGTTTTATAGATTAAATGAAAAAAACGCTCTTATTTTAAATGAAAGGGAGGCAATTCGAATCACGAGATTATAAATCCAATGGGCCATGGATACAATTTAGCACGTTTATTAAAAGTAATGGGTTCAATCAATAACAACCTATAAAAAGTCATTGTAAATTCATTTAGAGTCATATTGCGGGGAAAAAATAGTTAGGCGCCCGCTGTGCTAAAACAAAATGAAATTTATGTTTCGTTTTGTTGTTTATAAAGCTGCACGTAAGCATAAATATTGAATGTCTCAAGTATTTTTTCTATTTAGTTTGTACGGCACAACAAAACGGAGTTCTAACTTATACACCATACTCACGGAGGTTTTAGGTAATTCGCAATTTTTGAACCTGCCTGTAGTTGGTACAGAGGGTAAAGTTTCTCAAAATAATAAGAAAGGTGCTTCCGGTTTAGTTTGTTTGCTTATGAGCTGTTTAAGTGCTTGAATCACACAAAGATTTGTTTAAAGAAGGGGACAAAATACGCATTAGAAATCTTCAATTTCCATTGGAGAAATTGGTCAAAAAAAATACATTCGTGACTATGGGAGAAGTTGAACAATGTTGGATTGTAACTGGTTCATGAACTCATTCGTTTAAAACTTTTCCGTGACGATGTTTTTATCTGTGACGGAGTTATTTATTTGTGCATTTGTATTTCTTCAGACGTGCGTTGCAGATAAGTGTAATATCGGCGTAAGTAAAATGTTTGTTCTTACATTTCCAACAAAATATGTTTCGTTTTACGAATCATATATATACACATATAATACAACACAGCTAGGTACTGTATGGCTATTCGAAGCTAATAATTGGTCCAAAGTTTCATACGGTATAAACAAATGAAATTTTGTTTTTATCAAGGGGCCTATTGTATTTTTCTATAAGAAGTATTTCATAATTAATTGAGCCGTTCATTTGTGTTATACTTAGTAACATGTTAGTTAATAATTCTTGCCTGTTCTATAAAGTAGGATTAATTTACCACAGCATGAGCATGGTAATTATATGTTATTAGTTACAGCGGAGGATGTAGAAACAAAAATAATATGTAATTAGTGAACCAAGTTACATTTGACATATAATAGAGTATTAAAGGAATCCGGAAATAGTCCTCCAGATTGAGGTTTAAATATTTCCTGTTGTCGTTTATCACCATCTGAACTCGATTTCGATTAAACTCACAGATTTGTTCATGACTTCTTGGTGACATATCTATAATGCAGACTAGTTACTAGTCTGATAAAAGTCATGTTTTCTACTATATTTCATGCACTATTTTCAGTCTATTTTATAATGTTTTGCTTTGTATACTGGGGCAGTTTAATCCTGAAATCGGAGCTGGATAGAAGAATGGCTCTAGAACAAAAACAGACATTTAAAAGTACAAAAGATATTTCAGGGCATGATGACCAGATTATCTTCTATAATGCAGCGTTTGTCTTTACTTAATTAACTATCTTTTGATTGAGTATGTTCATTTATTTCCCACAAGTGTACTCTAGCAAACACTGGCAGTATATTGCTTGACCATTTGCCAAAATAGTGCAAAGTTTATGCACGAGAGAATAACACGTATGCAGTATGTCTGGAATATACCACGTAACTGATAAGGCATTAGGCTTTGTAAACAACCTCATACAGGTTTGTTCAAATAGTATGTTCCATGTGGAAGAAAAGCAATAAGTCGGCTAGTTTTCTGACTTTGGCTACGATAAAATCCTTTAACGGCATATTGTCGTCTTTTTACTATTTTTACCATTCCCAAAATTATGTGCAGAATACAAGGTCTTTCCCACAATATACAAGGCCATTCTCATAGTTATGTGCAGAAAACACGGCCATTCACACAATTATGTGCAGAAAACACGGCCATTCCCACAATTATGTGCAGAATACAAGGCCATTTCGACAATTATGTGCAGAATACAAGGTCATTCCCACAATTATGTGCAGAAAACACGGCCATTCACACAATTATGTCAGAAAACGGCCATTCCCACAATTATGTGCAGAATACAAGGCCATTTCCATCATTATCTGCAGAATACGGTCATTCCCACAATATGTGCAGAAAACACGGCCATTCCCACAATTATTGCAGAAAACACGGCCATTCCCACAAACTGCAGAAAACACGGCCCCCCTTATCTGCAGAATACAAGGCCATTCCCATAGTTTATGCAGACTTGGCGAAAGAAAGCAGCCGAAATCTTCAAATGAAAAAAAAAGTTCTTTATATCCGGAATTTCGCTATATCCGGAGTCGTTATATACTAAGTTTACTGTATCTTTGATCTTTGTTTACCCTCTGTAATTATTAGCAATTATACTCAAATCTTGATGAAATGTATAATCATGTCCAGGGGATTTGGGAAGTTGAAGTATCTCTACTTATCAGACAAAACATTGGACTTCACAAGTGAAGCCTGCTATATGTGAACTTGTTAACACTCTGGAAATCGCACTGTTTAGAAATCATAGCATTGACAAAAGATCTCTGTCGACTTTGATTATTGGCCTAGTCAGACGAAATATTGTAACACGTGACGTGAAATCCTGCTATGTTTAGAGTTATTAATATCTGGAGCCTCATTTTTCGAATTCTTATCCAAATCGTGATAAAGTGTGGCCACAAAATCTCATATATATCTCTATATAAGATTTCGCCATATTTTAGACAATTAAATAAAACGTTGATTAGAAATGTGTGACCACAAGATCACAGTGAAGTGTAATAATGGAGCTGAAATGATAAATTCTTACTTTATCCTTGAAGACTAAACCAAAGCAGTCGATATCCATATTGCAAGGCAAATATTTGTAATATGTTATCGTTTCAAACACGCTTCTCTCATCTTAGGTTGTGTTTACCTATAAATACAGATGATTGTCATAAACATCTGCATGGATTTTGCATTTGTACTTTAATTACATCTGCATTCACTCAGACCTCAGTTGTTTATAACTTTTATCTAACAGTTGATTATAACCACTTTTCATTTAGCTCACCTGAGCACAAACTACTGTTATCACCCTGTGTCCGGCGTCCGTCGTTCAACAATTAGGATGTGCAAATAATAGAGCAGTTTTCACGGAATTATCATAATGGAACATAGCACACCGATTAGATCAGAAAAAGTATTGACTGCATTTTGTTCCAAATCATCATGAAGTTGGTCAGAATGTTTGTCCCGATAAACTCTCGAAACTGGGTCTCGTGGGGTCGAAACTAGGTCACCAGGTCAAAACATAGAAAAACCTTGCGCACGCAATAGAGGTTGAATTTTATACCCAATAATCAAGAATGTTGGTTATAATGTTTCTTATGGGGAACTCTAGGTCGAGTTCAAAACTGGAGCACGTGTGGAAACTAACTCACCAGATCAGATCATAACAAGAAAATTATAACTTAACAGTTATATGAGACGATTACTGTATTACATTACAGTGTACAGAATAATGGCCACGGCTGTACTTCAACAGGCTAAGCATATCTCCCGATTGGGGTATATACCTTTCAAATAAAACCTGAAAACCAAGCGAAATTGACCGATTAACGGAATATCAACATTTTCAAACTTTTGACACTTGTTTTTGTACTGATAAATTACGGCTTTCGGATAAATTGCGGGTTTTCCCCGAGATATACAGGTCTTAATTAAATCACGGACCAATATACACAGTGTATATAGGTCCGTGATTAAATATTCAAATTAGACTGTTTTCCGGCAATTCCGTTTTTAATCATTTTTAAGCGAAATAAATCGGCACCATTCTTGGGCTGATTTAGCGCTTCATAAATATTCATTAGATTCATTCAAGGAACGCAACTCTAATTGGTTTTGCATTGCTAATGCAGGTCATCACCGTCGTCGCTATTATAAAGCCCAAAAATCGTTAATACAAACAGGCTATACTCTGTAGCCACAACGCTATAATATATCAATAATATAGTTTCTTCGGCCATTCATAAAAATACAACAACTCGCCTAAGAAGATCTATAGAACGAATTCTAGTGGAATTTCGGTTCCAATATGGCGACTGTTCCACAGCAAAATGCATCGAACAAATCAAATAGAAACAGCATGCGCTACACTGACGTATTATATCAGTGCTACAGCATTGTAACTGCTTTTTTTACCTTATCCACATAACGCTTTGTTGCATCGAACTAAAGTTTAAAGGTCATTTTGTCCGTTTTAGTAATACAAAAGACGTATATTCATAGTAATTAATGTTAATAAATATCCAAAAATAACTTTCGTCTCGAAAACCTTGTTTTTGAAGCTACAGTAATGAAATTTGGAGCTAGTATACATTTTTTCAAGCAGATTTCAAATAATACACGGCTAACCTGGGTCAGGACCTTAAACTATTGTTGTGCATTTGGAGTAATGGAACTCAAGTTAGTGATGTTTCAAAAAGTGGTTAGTATATTAAGGGGGCGCGGGTCACTGCCGAAAATCAAAATAAAAAGAAATTTTATTGATCGTGTTTTTTATAGAGACTAACATATGGCTAGTTAATTTCTGGAAAAATAATGATAAGTCGATGACTTAACTTTTTTGCAATATTAATCTTTATGGATACACTATCAAATCAAGGTGCAAAATCAGAATAAGCTAGAATTTGGGTATTGTTAACTTTTATGTATGTGGTGTATCTTTCAAAATAGGTATCAATATATACATATTTTCTAATGTAATATGTCATACTTTGGGATGAAAAATTAGGGATGGTGTTATCTTTATCATCTTCTGAATAAATATTACGCTCCTTATTAATACCCCACCCACTTTACTAAATTCGTTTTTCGCATTTTTGATAAATGATTTTTTTTCACGATAAAGGAATGACAAGGGTTTTGAGATACTTTGCCTACAGTTTGATTAGAACCTTTGTCTTAGAATGCAACAAGAAAAACTGTGATACAAAGTATCACAGCATAATCTCATGTAAATATTTTGGAAATTGGTGATGGTTGATATTGAGGCATGGACCCAAAACCGGAACTCGAGGAAACCAATTCTGGTTGAACAAGCAAAACCTGACACGACACCACATCTACTTACTGACCTGTAGTATCGAAACTTTACTGTTATTTAAGAAATAATCTATGGCTTGGAGTGCTTTATCGAAATTGAAGCATTCCCCGGAGGTGATGTGCCTGGCGGAATAGTTCACGAGGGCATAGCCCGAGTGAGTTATTACGCAGGCACATTACCGACGGGAAATGCTTCAATTTCGATAAAGCACTCCAAGACATAGATTATTTCGATTCTTAAAGCCGATTTTTGAAAACTATCGTAACTACTACGGACCTTTTTTCAGTTCGGCGGTAATGTGTAAAACAGCATAAATAGTAGCTGTTGGAATTCACTCCCTTATTCGGGCAACCATTCAAGATATCAAAAACATAACTATATTATACAAACTTATTTTAGTTTAATCATCTAATACATAAAATATAAAAAGAAATACCTGACTGACACTATGCAGAAGATGTCAGATTCAGAACCTAACAAAGCAGCCAATCGATATAAATGCGTACCGTTAATTTGAACTGTACAACGTTTTAACGTGGAGTAATGACGTCAGTGTGATGACGTCAACGTTTTCATTCATTGTTTTGTCTCCCGGAATCAAAACATTGTATGACGTCAATCCTGAATTTTCTTAGCCTTTTTAAAGGAAAACAAGGTGAAGGTATTCTAAGGCTTACTTGACGCAATCAAAAATAATATTTAGGTTCTTAAACACAACTATTTCATGTGCCTGATGTATTTATACAGATATTATTTCTATTTCTATAATTTATTTCCTGCGAGGGAGTAAATTAGAAAAGTCGGAAGGAGCTACTTCCTTGTCCGAAACTCCGCCTTCTTTTCCGAGTGCTTTAATCATATTAATGCACTCGAATTGACTATAGAAATATACCGTAGGCATATTAGAATAGATAATATTTATACAGTATGTCCAGGAATGGACAATTCCTGTTATGTCTCAATTTTTCATTACCATTATCCTTATAAGTTTGACATTAATTTTTTTATGATTATTTGCCGTAAAATATTCTAAAATGGTTAGAAAGCTAAAATGATTATTAAAACAGCAGAAAAAAAAAGGAAAAAAAAATGGGTGTAGGTGGGATTCGAACTCGTGGATTCGTAAAAGTACACTAATACAAAAGTATATAATCAAACGGCGTTATCCATTACACCACGGAGACTGACTTGTAACACGAGACAAAATTATCTAAAATAATATCATAAATATACTCAAACGCAAAAGAAAGTGTGCACGTTTCTTTTTAAGATAACTAAAGTTATATCGATTATAAACCTTTCATATGTGTATCATGTGAAGCACGCCTGTCACTGAGTTAACAATTTTTGTATGTTTGTAATTGTGCTTATTAGGTCCAGCAACCTCGTTCGAGGTATAATCGGTACGACCCGATGTGTTAACAATGGCTACATCGGTCAGTATTTAGGTTAAATGTTACGTAACGTCCCTATACAAGCTTTTTGCATGATTTGCCCGTGCAGTGTCAGGACAAATGTGAAATCGGTCAAATAATCTCGCATTACTTTCTTACAACTTCTAGGAGTAAGAAAAACACACAGCGATTTGAATATTTTCAAAACTCACAATGCCCAGACTCCGTCAGCGTCAACGTATTGAAGATTTGATGATGCTTAGTAGAGGTGACTCCGTCGATAATGTTTCACGGGCATTTAATTGCCACAGAAAAACTGTAAGTAAACTTAGTGCCAGGTTTCAGCAACAGGAACAGTTGCCGATCGTCCTCGAACCGGCAGGCCTCGTGTAACTAACGTCATATTAGACCGTCATTTTGAACTGACGTACACCAGGCGTTGTTTCCAAAGCGCCACCGCTACAGCGAGGCAGTACGGTATTAGCTGGGACACCGTTCTGAGGCGTCTGCGTCATTGTGTTCGGCCTGTTAGACAAAGACGAGCTTACGTTGGTAATGTGCTCCAACGACGTCATCGCGTTGCTCGTTTGAACCGTTTCTCCTGACTTCAACCCAATCGAACACATTTGGGATCTCCTTGGTCGTAGAGTTAGGTCAAGACATGTCGTCAACAATTTGCAGGAGCTACAAAATGCTCTGCAGATCGAATGGAACAACTTTCCTGCACACGTCGTACAGCGTTACGTCAATTCCACGAGACGTCGTAGTGTACAGGTTATCCGATAAACTGGTGGCTTTACCCGGTATTAATCAAATAATCACAACAAAACCATTTAGAGGGCTGTAAAACGTGATTATACTCACAATAACATCAATATCACAGTTTGCGTATTTTTCATTTTGACCCTTGATACATGTAACCGAATTCTGTGCATCTATAGAAACCGATATTTTAAAAAAAGGTTACGTGGGTTTGTAGGCAATTGAATAAGCTTAACAGTGATACCAAACATCATATAATTTCTATTATGGATATCAGGCAAATAAAGAAAACCCTCTATGCACACTTTCTTTTGCGTTTGAGTATATTTAAAAAGGCCATCAAAAAATATTCAGTCGACTGCACTTCGTTTCTATAATGTCAAAGGCTGTGTAAGTGGAAAAAGCAATCATATATCCATTTTTCTCAGCGTAGATTGCGCCTGAAACGTGAAAAGCGCTTTTCCCCATTTTTACCGGCGCCCCCAACGAACGACAACTCTTGCTTTTCCAAAAAAATTTACTGTGTCTACAGTTTTCATCTCAGAAGTACCTCAATTTTATAATGAAGAGAGACGCATATGTTCGATCTAGTGCTTAAGTCTCCATGCATCTTTTACTCACCACGTATTAAATATTGCGAGCCCGCAATAATAAAAAAATTGGGGGTCAATGTGCATATAATAAAGAAATTCAATAAGAATTTACAAAAAATGTGTTGTTTTTTTTTAGTTTTGGCGAGCTTTGAGATATGACGGCATGGATCTGTAGCAAAGAACTGTAACGGGAACATTTTATTACTGTATTTTTATATCCTAACATTCAGTCTCCTTGTGAAAACACGTTTGAATTAAGTAAATATCTTAAACCGTTTTCGAGAAATGACAATTTTTGTACCCCTACCCCCCCACCCCCACGCCCCTTCTTTTGGAAAAATTTGGCAATTTAGTCCTAATTTTGAGGTCAACATATTTTTTTTCGAAAAATGTTCAAAATTTTTGCATTAAGATATTTCCATTGTGCCCAAGTTTTTTCCAGTTGAATAATATTTTTTTTAAATATATCAAATCTAAATTTCCGCAAGTGCAAAAATCTAAAACCCCTTAAATATGGCTAATGGCATTCTATGCTACCCTTTGAATATATGTACATTAAAACACTAGTAATTATTAACAAAATTGGCACTATTTGTCTCAAATACGTTTGTCTTCAGTGTTTATTAAGTTGCTTTTTTTAAATTTCAGTTTCTGTCGGAATTATCGACGAGTACAGAATGTTTTACAACCTTCGGTAAGTGTACTAGAATCATGTTAGCTGTGTAATTATTTACTGTAATCTTTGACTGATTTAAAGTACATATCTTAAGATAAAAAAAATAATTACAAGCAATTCGAAAGTACTTGAAGTTATCTTTCAAAGATACAAAATTCAACAAATCATTGAAAGCTCATGAAACTCAACTTATAAAAGCCAATATATTTTGAACATTTATATCAAAAGGAGAGATGTCTTGCAACTTAGTAAACTAAGATCATATGTGAAAAAGAAAATGTTTTAATTCTGTCACGTTGGCATGTATGCCTGTTTTTATTGACTGTTCAACTGGTTTTCAGCCGAGTGTGGGTTCGACAATTTACAGACCCGTCATCCAAGTCTGTACAACAAAACCGGCTGGAGACGTGACCCGCCCTCCAATGTAAAGCTGACACCTTTCTGTGAACCAAACTCTGCAGGCGTGAACGATTCTGGGATAAACATGCAATGGAACCTGCCAAATTCACGTGAATATAATTAAATACACAGATGTATTGTCATAGCAAATGCGCATGTCACACTTTTAATTCAGCTAAGAAGGTTACCTGCAATCTGTAGATAATCACTATCGTCAGTGGGTCATGGGTCATGGGTCACAGTGACTCGAACTTTCAATAATCTTTTCCGCTGAATATGTTGAGATCTATATCACCCAGAGTCCTCATACTTCATATGTTCATCAGATGATGATTGGTATTGCTGATTTATTTATCTCTACTGTTTTGTTGACCAGCAAGACAAAGTGAGAACTATATCACCCAAATCGAGCTAAAATAAATAAGTATAAAATAAACGTTTTTCTGGTGATTGGTCTTACTGAGTAGTTGATCCCTAAAGTGTTTTTCTTTTTGGCGGTCAGTAGGCCAGAGTTCAAGGTCACGGTGACCTATGTTTGTTTTTCCTTGAAAACGCTCTACAGGTCACAATTTTCCTTTGACTTTCATGAAACCGAATGTTGCATGCAACCTGTAGATGATTCCATAGGTTCTGGGGTCTATAGGTCAAAGATGGGGGTCACAGTGACCCTAACTTTGAAAATCCTTTTCGCTCAATATTTTGAAATACATAATTATCAACAACGGTCTTGAACCTTCATACGATGACTGGTCTTGCTGAGTTGATGATCCCTATTGTTTTAGGGGTCAGTGGGTCAAGGTCAATATCACAGTGACTTCTGTAAGCTTTTCCTTGGTAGCATTTTAAAGGATTTTCACAAACCTTTCTCAGAACAGTCAAGTCAGTCCAGTAGAGCGATAATTGCTCTTTTGGCCTCTTGTTCTGATTATGGTTAGCACTACAGTCTCCCTTTTCGTTCGGGTTTAGTTTATGTTCTTTCGATAATGTGCATCTGTTGCAGGTCATTTTTATCTGAATTGCACTTATTTGATTCATATTCTCCAATCGGTTTGTTTTCTTCTGCTACCGTTACTGCGTTAATCAGTTTTCTTCACCCTTTCATTGCTTTCTGTCTTTCATCAATTAGTTTCTGACGTTCTAGAACTCTGCTCTACACGGGGTATATTATCTTCATTTTCCAGTTCCTACGTGATAGTTCTAGCAATAAAACACAAATACTGAGCTTAACAATTCAAAATAGTTTTGAAACAATTTAAGAGTTTGACATATACTGTGTAGTTTCAATTTTCGAATCTTTGAATAAGGAAAAATAGTAGAAAACTTTAAACATGAATTCCATCAGGAATCTAAAGTATAGGGTTCATTATAGATTACAGAGTGAATAAGTTAACCTTTTGCTTTTCTTGAAACATTTATAGACAAACTCGTATAATTATTTTACTGTCATCAAAATAGTCATTCTAGATATAAAAAAGTCGAGATTTGAGAAAAAGTGTATTATCCTTTGTATTCAAAGGAATAATCTCTATTATCAGAGAGTGCTGCAGGCATTGCTGGGTATGAGCTCCGTGTAGAAGGTGACAATCCAAACTTCCGCTGCCTGGTCGTGATCCTCGGAGAGAAGGCTACACCGAAAAATATTCATGTACAACTTTTTCTGATTATTATTCAAAAGGCATATGAAGCTAATTTTTACGGATTAGTTCAATAACAATGTTTTGAATGAACACAAGCATGACAAGCGTATTGTATGCTTGTACGTCTGTGCGGTATGAATGAAACATTCCAGCAGACTGATTTCGTATAGGGTACGATTAATTTAATGGCTTCTTCATTATAAACAATACAGTTTGGTGCATGTTTTTCTTGTTTTCAATAGTATTACTTTTGATAGTGTCATTTTAGCATCACTAAAATTGGCTTATAAATTTGATTCATAATAACCACTCTAATGTTACAGATGGTGCTCAACAGTACGATGTACCCGGTGAGACGGAACAAGGATTATATGATTGTTCTGCACAGTTTACCAAGGGCGAATAACTCTGAACCAGTGTCTAAACAGGTCCGATCTATGAATTGTAGTAAGTATGGAAACTATCTTACAGCGACCCATATTGTATATTGTTGGGCATACATGTATCGACTTCTCTTAGATAAAGTTTACAGAATTAGGACACATCTATGGAAGCCTTGGAGGGCCACTTTTGAGTTTCGACTTACGGGTGTTTTTTACTTTTGACTTATGACTTCTGACTTATGACTTTTGGCTTATGCTAAGCTTTTAAAAGATAATGATCTGCTGTGACAAAATAAACTGGGTTCGAACCTGTATTAAGGTTTTAAATGATGTTTGTGCGTAGCTTGCAAACTTGTTTGCTGTAAATAAAATGTCTATTCTTTTTGTCTTTGTCATTTATTTTGTTTCAATGAGCCGTTTCGGCTCGTCGGGAGGAGCGGCGACGCAACCTCGGCTCGGGAGGCCTGGTGGGTGTCCTCTTCCTTTAAGCGGGGTTCATTGGGGATTGGCCCCTAGGCGTAAAGCCACTACAAGACACTGTAAATAGAAATGAATTTTGAAGAAAAAAATTGTTGCTATGGTAACATTTAAAAAAATGTTTTTATGTATCTATAGGTTATATCACAAGGTATCTGAAGCAAATTAAAGTGCTGTAATTGTATAAGTTTTGTTATTTTGATGGGTCCTCGGTAGCAGGTCCTAGTATAACTGAACCTGCCGCTGGAGGTCCTCAATGAGGACCTGTATAGGGTTAGGGTTAGGGTTAGGGTTTTTTTATCTGTCAGTCATTAGATAGTCAAAAGTCAAAGTCAAAAGTCTTAGTATAGTCAAGCAGCAGTCCAAACTCAAAGAGTTAAGTCAAAGGTCATAATTAAAAGTCAAAACAAAAGTGTGTTCAAACATGTTTTTTTTGTTACTATTTTAGAAATAATGTGATTTTTTATACATGTTATATACTTGGTTTTATAAAATTTATATTTGATTGAGTGTGGTCGTGTTTATATTGTTCTAATAAAAATGCCAAAGAGGCAATTCAGCAGTGCTTTGGGAATGATCGCAGCGAAGCAAAGGCGACGGTATATACCTCGTGGAGGTATTACAGAGGAAGAACGTAAAAGGGTTATCAAAGCAAAGTCAAGCACAAGCACCCCTAGTGAACTCAAAGGGCCTCCAAGCACATGTTCTAGATTGTCGCAAAGGATCGGTACAAATTTGTGTCAGCGAGTTCGAACGCTGTTACTGACATCGCCTTTTTATATGTCGAGAAAGGTGGCAGTTTCTACCGGAGGATAGGGTTCTAGTACTGGTTCTTCCCATGACAGATTGTTAGGTAAACTGTCCGTCTGTAAAAATGACTGAAATACAGTTGAAACGGGCCTTAAACTCATACAACAACAACAACAAAAATATATAAATGTGTTTACAATAGCATCAAAGAGCAACACAGTTTATTACAATTTCATTTACAATAATATTGCAGATAACTTAAAATTCTCGAAAATATTTAAAGATTAAATTTGTATCAACACATAAAGATGAAATTCAATCGGAGGCCTTAAATGCGAAGTGGGCATGTACATCTTTAACAACAATAAAATATGTTTAAAGTAAAAAAAGATCATTTAGAAATTAGACCTAGTTAAAAAATAGATTTGAAGTTACTACTTTATTGTTTACAACAGTTTATTGTGTTCACGTCGCAACAATAGTGACTGAAACGGCAGCAATACTAGCAAATCATTACCATTTTGGTTGCATTATAGACTTAAAGATGTTCCTGTAATGTTAAAATTGTCAAACTGTTTCTATCAATGTATTTTAGAGCGCGGATCCACATCTAGTAATTGGGTTCCAACAGGACATAACTATTCCTATAAGTGGCCAGAAAAGACACTGGTTGTCTGGTTCCAACCACCGCCGCCGGCGTTCAACATAAGCAAATTTAAGTTGATACTCTTTCATGCAGACAATCGAGAGATGCTGTCGAATACGGTAAATACACATAAGTAATACAATAAACTCCGTATATAATGAATCCGGATATAACGAAAATCATCCGGATATTAGGAACAAATTTTCTTTGCCCGATTTTTTTAAATATGAAAATGTTATATGGATATAACAAACTGAATATAAGGAACAAATTTAAATGGAACCAAGGAGTTTACTGTATATTCTTTCGCGTTATATAGCCAAATATTAGAATATGTAATTGAGAATATTCACGAGATAGAAAGGCCGAATACAGTAGCTTTATTACGATACAAACATTAAAAACTGTAAGCTAATTGCTTTCAGACCTTGTCAGCAGTTTGAATGACCTTCTCTTTTTACAGACGCAGGTGAAGTTTACGGACGTGGAACCCGGGAAATACACTCTTTATGTAAGTGTTGCAGTCAATTGAAAAAAACTAAATACCGTTTGCAAATGTGATAAAAATGGCATTGCTCGTTTCTGGTGAAACTCTTCGTAAACACATTATCTAACCGAAATGCCTAAACTCTAAGAACTGTGAGCGTTGATAAATTTGGACTGCCGCAGATTGATTGTGGAACAGATGAAATGTGCCACATTAGAATCATGACACACTCGTCATTCAAATAACAAAATGCTCGAACACATGAATCATATATTTTGCATAATATATCTCTCTCCGTCTATAGCTGCATCATCATTTTCCAATTTGGAAGATTCATTTGGAATTTTATTTTTCTAATATCAGCGAGGCTGCTTTCTTTCTTTGGATCAGATATGCAGCTTGCATAGGAATGGCCTATATAAGACACTTCACTACATGTTCTAAAGTGACTAAATACTGTGTCTTAAAGTGATATTGCCCTTTAAAATGACTATCGTAATTTT
Source organism: Saxidomus purpurata (assembly GCA_022818135.1). Taxonomy (NCBI): domain Eukaryota; kingdom Metazoa; phylum Mollusca; class Bivalvia; order Venerida; family Veneridae; genus Saxidomus; species Saxidomus purpurata. The sequence goes on from JAFMSR010000014.1 coordinate 21,225,322, forward strand.
CAGAAAGACATGAATCACCAATTTATACTCCTTGCAAAATATATTATCAAGAATATGAGAATTCTCATAACTGTTTTTTTTTTTCAAAAATGGAAATCGACCCATTCTGTTAAGTATATTTTATTTCTACTTGTAAATACGGCAAATAACTCATTTATCCAAATATTAACATGTCTTCAAAGCAACTACTTAGCTTTGAATACAATTATTGGCCATAACTCAATTTGGCCATTTTGAAGGGTAACATAATTTTAAAATTTAAACAATCTTTCAAAAAAAGACAACCCAGTACGACTGAAGATGTACATGTCGAACTTCTACGGAAGTTCAAACAATGAAATTACCCAGATTGCAAACAGAAATTTATGAAAGCGTCCAGTTTACGAGTTGTATATTTCAGATGCAGCCTTACAACGAGCATCCACATGACAAGGACCTGTGTGTTTGTAGAGATGACGAGAGCAGGTGTAAAAGTTGTAGTTTAAGTAAATGGAATATAGGTAAATGTACATTTTGTCACAGTTAAATGCAGCGGTTTAGGTGTCTGCCGCTCATCCCGGATGTTGCGGGTTCGAGCCCCACCAAAGTCACGACCGTACCTCCTCATATGACATCAGTACTGGCTTTTCCAGGAAGCGGACTCGAGAGTGACCCGATAAGCTCAAAGCTTTCTTCACAGTCGAGCTAAAATAAATTAGTATAAACTATAAATCCAGATATCAATAAAAGTATTATTTTTTCATATGAAAAAGATGATGTTACTTTTAAGTTGTATTTTGTTATAATTGTTTGAGATGTTGTTATTCATATTGAAAAACACGTAACTGTTATATGTTGTTGCTATTACTGTATGTTCAATATTCTTATTTTAGAAGTATTTTTTGTTGTTCTATATTTCATGATTGAGATTGTTATTCATTGTTGCGTTATACTTATAATAAATATGGACATTTTGAACAAAATAAGAATTTAACAATATTGAAAAACAACACACGTACCAGCATTATTGCACGTTTGATAAACCGATTAGCATACGCATTTATTCGATTTGCATTGCAGACGTTAAGGTACCGAAGAAATTGCCATCAACTTCACCTAGTGGTCAAGGTCATGAGATAACAGTAGGTGTACCGTGCGCCACCGTTGTCTTGACGATTCTTGTGTTCTTACTTTATAAATGTAAGTATAAATTATTCTAAGAAATGATTTGTTTATGCATAATAATCGTTAATTTGCATAGCTTGACACATTTGATTACTGACTGAATTGTAAATATAAGTATAATGTAGTTTAAAAAAACTCAAATAAAGTTGAGAAAATATCAGCAAGAAAGTAAAAGTATCCTACAAATGCGAATAACGTATACCTGTCACAAATACTTAATCCTAATTGACCGATAGCGCTCACGTGCCGGGTCTGTAGACCTGGAAAATAATGTGTAGACCTGCACGGATTTCAAGACGTCATTTCGGTTATATTTTCGTGTAATTTTCACTACTTTTTATGAGGTATACGATATGATAATTTTACACTAATGTTTCGGTCAATATATAGTTTTGAAGACCTGTAAAAGAATGATATTGACCTCAGACTTCGTCCTCGGTCAATATCACTTTTAACAGGTCCGCAAAACTATATATTGACCTCAAAATAAGTCTATAATTGTATAATATAATTTCTTAGCACAGTTTGTCAGTGCATAGAACATAGAAGAAATGTGTTCACAAACACAATGTTTTCACTGCATTGATTTATTTTTAAAGATAACGTCTTGAACTCACTCTTTTCTTTTTATAGTTTTGGTAAAACGGTCCGGCAAGAAGTGCATGATTGGCAAAAGCAGCAAAAGTGACAAAGGTAGGGCTGTTGGCTACTTTAAATCATATTTGTACCAAACCTTTCTACAGTAACAAAGTGTTTATATATGTTCTCTCGTCCAAATATTTTTAAAATTAGTAAAACCTATAAAATTGGCAATCATACAACTTTAATGTTTTGGTATTGTTACGTTTTCAAAACATTACTTCGGCCTATATTTTGAGGGAAAAAACATTTCAAATAGTTTCATCCACCAACTTAGTATAGTCAGCTAGATTATCGTAAGAGATCGAATAGGAGACATGCATCTTGCATGCTTAACTGAATAAGCTAGGAGAATACCGAAATAATTTGATTATAATATGATCGTCCACAAAGTGTCTACTACTACCCGATTACTTATAAGCTACGGCTGTAGTTTTCAGGGTATGCAGCGTTTTCATTTCTGAAGTTCTTGCGCTCTTAAACATGTGCTGTGGACTTCTCCTCGAAAAGGTTTTCAACCAATTGCTGTTTAGGAATAAAGGATCATTGTCTTTATTTGCGAGTCTAAAGTCCAAGTGCTTTACTTTACGTTCTGTGTAAATTCTTGCGCTTCTTAATTTGCAGACGACATTTTGTACGTGATGTGCATTGACGTAAATGCCACACCCCGAGAAGAGTCAAAACTCTGGTTTATGTTGGAAAATGAACTAAATACAACAGTGAAGTTCAAAAGAATTAGAGCTATGCCAGATATCACTGCAAAAATGTCTTTGTTATGGAATAAGTGGAATATAGGAACCTCATCAACTGATTCTGGTAAACTCGTTGTCACAAACAAACCAGGTGTTTCCATCAATATTTTAATTTGCTTGCTGATCTCGAAAATAGAACATGAGAAGCTTTCGGAATTGTTGTCAAAGGTACACTCTAACATACCAAAAACTGGACCACTCCGTGTTCAAATTTGTGCCGTTACCTTTGCCGATAATTTTGTACTTTCACAGTGCACATCTTTGAAGTGTTTTGCTTTGAAAACTGACCAACAACAGTTTGTTAATGCCGTAAGGAATGCATTTCCGAAGCTAGCGAATGAGCAAGACCCGTCAGTTGTTTACATTTGTGGATCAACGAATTCATGTAGCATACCAGAAAATGACATAAGAAATAATACAAAATCCGGAGTTTATGTAGCATTACCAAAATCCCATACCGAGAATAATGGAGGTATTATTGCACCTAAGAAAAAACAGACTAAGAATAATGACCACCTTACAGGGCATAAGAATAAAGTGGTTATTACCGGTAATCCGGTACCGGAAATAATGCATCTTGGCGTTGCAGAACAGCGAAGGGAACGCTATATTTCGAGTGACTCGGGGCGCGGCGGAAGTGTGCTATCATACAAGACGGGGCATTTACCAGATGATCTCGGCGGAGTTTGGCATGAAACAAGAATCACACCGTCTGAAACTGAGCTTCAGCAAGTCAACTCTGAAGGACTAAACGGCACTTCGGATAATTATCAGACGACCAAAGCAGACCGGTCCTCTTGTGACATTTCTTTCTTTCCACCAGACCAGTCTGATATCTCTGAACTAGATTTTGACCTTAATTCTATAGACTGTGATGATGCTCACCGTGAAAATGACAATGAATACTCTGTTGGAAAGTTGCAAGGTAAAAAGTGTTCGAATCGTATGAACGGACTGACCATCACGGCCGCTAACTCTATGGATTCACTAATGGAGAAGATGGCACAAATAAATGAAAGGAGTGCGCATATATTGCAGCAAGACATTAAACCAGATGAAGTGCACAGTGTTTGGGAAGGGCATGTGTAAATCATTGTTTGTTTATGTAAATACATGAAATCCTTTTGTAAATATTATGAAAATCACCAAAATAAACTATGCTAGTTCTCCTGTGTACATGTATACGTACATTGTATCAATGTTTTAAAATGTACACATTTCATAGGTCATTGTTGATGCGCAAATTTCGTACTTAAACATACATTTCAGAAGGTGTTTGTTGTGATATCTTTTTGGGCAATGAGAGAATATCTTTTACATGTAATATCGGTAAGCGTTGACACTTCTAATTGACGTTAGTTATAAAATTCGAAAAAATAAAGCCAGATGCTGGACAGGAGACATTATTTCATGAATAAATAATTAACCATCAATTTTCAAGTCAGAGGGATAAAATAAAAATATTGGACCATTTTTCATAAATTTCAATCATGTGACAGTTTTTAAATTGATTTTTAGCGTCATCTTTGTATTTGATATATGCTTTGTCTTTTAACACTAATAAATCATGCACATTATCCTTAGTAAACAATAAAATAGTCCTGTTTTGTACTAATTTGACAGACACAAAACGGTCCATTGAAGTTAAATACATAAATTAAAGTAACGTTTGCTTCAGTTTTACTACATTTCATTCTGTAATTTCCATCAACCTAAAAACAGAACCATAAAAATGGTATGAATAAAAATAAAAGATAGATATAACTTTTGTAATTGGCGGAAGTGAATTTGTTCCGATATTTTATGTTGTTTTTTTTATTAAGACTTGTGATTGGCGGAAGTGAATTTGTTAAGATATTTTATGCTTTTTGAGTAAAGGACAAAACACCAAATTTGATCAATATATGAACATTAGAATTCCAAACTACTGTTGTTGGTTTGAAACTGTTTTTCTATTTATAGTGAACAGTCACTTTGTGTTTGATCCCAGCGTCCTGAAATTGAATACCAACTTCCGTCTCCTTACAAGGCACATATGTCAACAAGTTTCATTGTGATATGGTATTCCTTGCTTGAGTTATTTAGGGGGAATTATTGATTTTCCTGTTTCAGTGATAGTGCTATTGACCTTTATTCAAGTTGCCCCTTTTCCACAAAATTAAATACACATCTACGTCTCCTTGGACGCTACTTACATAGCAAGTTGAAATATCTCATTCATTGCTACAGATATTAAGCGGGAGATAGTTCTCTTCTTTTAGTCACAGCGACCTTAGTCCTCAATTGCAATATTGAGCTTGGTTTCCAGCTATATAGCACCACAGTTTAACATAATAGCACTTCCATTTAGCTCTATAGCACCGCAATTCAGCTATATAGAACCACAACCTAACATAAAAGCACTTCCATTTAGCTTTATAGCACCGCAGTTCAGCTGCCTAACATAATAGCACCGACATTTAGCTCTATAGCACCGCAGTTCAGCTGCCTAACATAATAGCACCGACATTTAGCTCTATAGCACCGCAGTTCAGCTGCCTAACTAACGACATTTAGCTTTATAGCACCGCAATTCAGCTGCCTAACATAATAGCACCGACATTTAGCTCTATAGCACCGCAGTTCAGCTGCCTAACATAATAGCACCGACATTTAGCTCTATAGCACCGCAGTTCAGCTGCCTAACATAACAACACCGACATTTAGCTTTATAGCACCGCAGTTCAGCTGCCTAACATAATAGCACCGACATTTAGCTCTATAGCACCGCAGTTCAGCTGCCTAACATAATAGCACCGACATTTAGCTCTATAGCACCGCAATTCAGCTGCCTAACATAATAGCACCGACATTTAGCTCTATAGCACCGCAGTTCAGCTGCCTAACATAATAGCACCGACATTTAGCTCTATAGCACCGCAGTTCAGCTGCCTAACATAATAGCACCGACATTTAGCTTTATAGCACCGCAATTCAGCTATATCCTTTGGACCCGGGCATTTTTTTTAACCCCCCCACCTTTCACCCCCCCCACCCCCCCCCCCCAGACATGCTGCGTTTTTGTAAACACTGTAATACGTTTTGGCTATTTTCGGTTTACCCTGCGCGTGTTGTATACTAAATAGTGAGTGTAACATGAAAGTAAAATTTCCATTGGCCCCCTACAGAGGTCCGCCAGGGGTCACCCTGCCTGCTAACCTGCGCATGTTCTTTTTTTTTTTTTTTTTGCTTTTTTTTTTCCTAAGGAGGTCTTTCAAGCGTTCTCATAAGATGAAATACCTAGGTTTGAGTACGGCATGCTGCTTTATGTCTGTGAAAAAATATTTGCACGCGCTCAAACACTACCCACAGGGGCCTGTAGCGAACGTTGGAATGAAAATTTTCAAAGCGTAAAATTGTGTCCAAGGTCATTTTCAAGGTCGCAAAAGTGTCAGCTTTTGCCTCGACGTCTGAGTTTTCAACAGTCAGGGCTGTCGGCATAGCCTCCCCCCCCTTTAATTTAACGACAAACGTGTTCCATACGGTCACTGTCCTTCTAGGAAGGCCAACCTGTCTTAACCCGCGTATACGTTTTACCAGGTGTTCAAAGGATATAGAACCACAGCCTAACATAAAAACACTTCCATTTAGCTTTATAGCACCGCAATTCAGCTGCCTAACATAATAGCACCGACATTTAGCTCTATAGCACTGCAATTCAGCTGCCTAACATAATAGCACCGACAGTTAGCTCTATAGCACCGCAATTCAGCTATATAGAACCACAGCCTAACATAATAGCACCGACATTTAGCTCTATAGCACCGCAGTTCAGCTGCCTAACATAATAGCACCGACATTTAGCTCTATAGCACTGCAATTCAGCTGCCTAACATAATAGCACCGACAGTTAGCTCTATAGCACCGCAATTCAGCTATATAGAACCACAGCCTAACATAATAGCACCGACATTTAGCTCTATAGCATCGTAATTCAGTTTTATACCTTCGCAATTCAGCTTTATAGCACCATATGCCAGTGTTAAAGAACTGCATTTAAGCTTTATTGTCTCGCAATTCCGCGTTAAAGCACCAAAAGTCAGTTTTATAATACCATGCGTCAGAGTTTAATAATTTCATTGCAGCAACATAGCACCGCATTTCAGCTAGATAGCACCACTATTCAGCATACTAGCAACTCCATTCAGCTTTATATCATCACAATTAAGTTTGACATGCAGCACCGCCTTTCAGCTTTATACCAACACATATAACAACCATATATACCACCACATTACAGCTTTATAGCACCGCAATTCAATAATGTAACACCGCATTCATAGCATTTCAGCTGTATAGCACCGCTCTTTATCATAACAGCACCGTTATTCACCATTATAGGCTAAAGGTTATAAGCTATATCACTGCATTTCAGCTTTATAGTACCATATGTCGCGATTTAGTACAGCAAATCAGCAAGTCACGTCGTCAGGCGCCCGTCCGCCATTTCATTTAAATGACATCTTTTTTAACCACTGAGCCAATGTTGATGAACCTTGATAGGCATGTTCCTTGCATGAAGGCCTATGTTATTCAAAGAATCCCATTCCATGGAGAAACAAAAAAAAAATCCGCAAGGTCTAGAGCTTGGATAATTGGTGTGACAGTGTACTCTAACATGTCTAATACTTTCTTTTTTTTCACCCAACGTTATGACTATGTCATAATTTAACCAATTTAACAGTCGACCAATTTAACAGTTAAAATCACTGTTCCCCAAAGTTCAGCTGTATATTGTTTTTAGCTCACCTGGCACAAAGGATCGCATTCCGTCCGTCGTCCGTCCGTCCGTCCGTCCGTCCACCATTTCCTTCAAACGACATCTCTGAAATCACTGGGCCAGTGTTGATGAAACTTTGCAGGGATGTTCCTTGCATGAAGCTCTGTCAAGGTTGTACAAAGAAGTTCATTCCATGCAGAACTCTGGTTGCTATGACTTAAAACATGTTCTTTTCTGAAACCACAAGACCTAGAGCTCAGATATTTGGCATGAAGCATTGCCTAGTGGACCCCTACCAAGATTGTTTAAATTCTGATCCCCAGGTCAAAACTGACACCTCCAGTTTTACATAAGCTTATACAGGAAAAACTTTAAAAATCTTCTTCTCTGAAACCACAAGGCCTAGAGCTTAGATATTTAGCAAGTAGCATTGCCTAGTAGATTTTTATAAAGTTTGTTCAAATCATATCCCTGGGGTCAATATTGGCCCCGCCCAGAGTTGTATCTACAAATTCAACTTCTGTTAGTCCCACCTTATGTTATATTCAGATTTTCTATAATCATAAACACAACTTAATACTTTTCTTTAGATTGTGAAGGAATATCACTTTAACCAATAAACTTTTTCGTAATTGTCTTTATTACACATGCCATGTTTTGTAACTCTAGCTTTGGAATTTCACTGACTTACCACAGTAGCAATATTTATTGTGGTATTATTACGTTGTTTTAATGCATCTATTTCCTGGAAAATTAATAACCGGTTACAAAAATATCTTATTTATTTCACGAACACTTACATTTGTCCTTTAGACGTTGTTATTTTGTTTCATTTACGGAGGCAATGTTTCGCGTTACAGGAATACCTCAAGTAGCGGAAACCCGTCTACACCAACAGATGTGGCTTCCTGATCACACTTGGCGAGTTCTCCTACGCCAAAAAGGAAACAGCGGCCCTATTCAATTCACATGGTCATTTGAAAATTAATGGGAAAATAATTAAAGAAAAAGCGGGCGTGCTAAAATTCCAATCCATACAGTCCCTTCACGAATTAATCCTCAGTACGTATGGACCGACAACACAAGCAGTCATTGCACCGTTACATGTGTCGTTTGGACACCACAGAAACTATTCAAACGATAGCGGTGTATATAAACCCTATACTAGTATCCCTGAGGAACAGATCATCGTAGAGGTAGCTGACCATAACATGAAACATATAGAAGAGACTCACGATGACCCCTCGCCATACACTGGATTATTTGGTGGAGGCTGATGACCCCTCGCCATACATTGGATTGTTTGGTGGAGGCTAATGGACCCTCGTCATACATTGGGTTGTTTGGTGGAGGTTGATGAACCCTCGCCATACATTGGATTGTTTTGTGGAGGCTGATGAACCCTTTACGGAGGCTGATGACCCCTCGTCATACATTGGATTGTTTGGTGGAGGCTGATGACCCCTAGCCATTCATTGGATTTTTTGTGGAGGCTAATGACCCATTGCCATTCATTGATTTTTTGTGGAGGCTGATGACCCCTCGTCATTCATTGGATTGTTTTGTGCAGGCTGATGACCCCTTGTCATACATGTGATTGCTTTGTGGAGGCTGATGACCCCTCGTCATACATTGGTTAGTTTTGTAACGGTGATGAACCCTGGCCATACAGGGATTGTTTAGTGGAGGCTGATGACCTCTCGCCAGTATTGGATTTTTTTGTGGAGGCTGATGATGCCTCGCCATACATTGGATTGTTTTGTTGAGGCTGATGACCCCCAGTCATACATTGAATTGTTTTGTGGAGGCTGATGACCCCTAGTCATACATTTGATTGTTTTGTGGAGGCTGATGAACCCTCGCCATACATTGGACAATTTGGTGGAGGCTGATGACCCCTCGCCATACATTGGATTGTTTTGTGGAGGCTGATGACCACTCGTAATTCATTGGGTTGTTTGGTTGGGGCTGATGAACCCTCACCCTACATTGGATTATTTTGTGGAGGCTGATGACCCCTCGCCATACATTGGATTGTTTGGTGGAGGCTGATGACCCCTCGTCATACATTGGATTGTTTTGTGGAGGCTGATGACACCTGGTCATACATTGGATTATTTTGTGGAGGCTGATGACCCCTCGTCATACATTGGATTTTTTGTGGAGGCTGATGACACCTTGTCATACATTGGATTGTTTTGTGGAGGCTGATGACCCCTCGCCATACATTCAATTTAGACTGCTTAGTGGAGTCTGATGAACGGTAACAAAGTTATCTTAATGTATATCATGGAATGTTTACTTTTTAATCTATCTGCCGATTGCGCTGTACTCTGAATCTCTGGGTCACGACTTCGACCCAAAATTCGTGGTTATATCTAATGACATGGTAAAATCGTGACGTAAGAGGTATGAGACGCCTAAATACATTTCCATAGACTTACATTATAAGGGTTTCTTCCGGTGCGACTACCCAAAATCTCACCGACTGCTGAAATGAACTTTATTTTGTAGAATCATCCTAGTCCCACATAAAAATAACAAAATTTATACATGTGATCCAATACTTTATGCCAGTAATTTGGAACTCAATGACACCACCCCCAATTCTGTGGCAGTTTTAGTGGTCACCGACCAAATATGTCAGTATTTTCAAATACCAAATATTTTGATTATAATTTATATCCAGATTTTTCTCTTCATATTTCATTTGTGATCTATCATGCAGCGATTATTTCAAACTAATTTTTCTTGTATGCATCCACTTAGTTTCAGCCAATCAGCAATCAAACACATAGTGTAGGTCCGCATGTTCCCTAGACAAAATAACCTGCTTCCGCTTTTCACCGATTTAGGGGTCTCATACCAAGAACGACGTCAAAAATTGTACAATCTTACAAGAGCATCATCACAAACTGGTGCACATGTATGTTTCCATTAAATGAATTATATAGAAGCTTAAATTTCAATAATGCAATACATGTAACGATTTATTAGTAATTTGTACTTACAAAGCAATTTGCAAATTTGAAGTTCGAGAAATAAATACTTATACTTACATTAGGTCTGGTTGAACATTGTTGGGAGAGCTGTACAAATTATGTAGTCCTATGAAACTATGCTCAACTACATGTTTTCGCGCTAATATTACGTCGAAGTTCCGTCAGTTTTCCTTTCTTATGAGATGAGAACAGTAAATTACATTGACCCGGACATCCGTATATTTTCATTACCTTCTGCCAGCAACTGATCAGAAAGTCATATAAAGCCATGACTAGCAATAATTAATCAGGCCCTAATATTAAGTTCGGGCCTAATTAATTATTGCTTCAAATTCAGGACTATTTGGACAATATATCACTGCTATGAACATGTATACCTGAGGCTATATCCTCAACACAGTGATATATTGTCTTAAAAGAACTGAATTGAAACAACAACACAAACTTTACCTACATTTAACCTTAACATGACTTTGATAACGACAGTAAACAAGCAAATTACATTAATCATGAGACTGAATCTAGCGTTTTAAATGCATGTGCACGTTAACGCATGTAACGTTCTTTTCACCTGTATTTACCTGTAATTTTTCTTCGCTGCAATTTTTGAACTGGGCCATCGCTGTACAGTGTATATTCCATAACAAAAGGGAAACGTTAAACATGACTGATGATGTTGTACAAGAACTATAAATGAGCAATGGTTGGTAACATATGATTTTTTTTAAACTTAGCTTGCTGAAAAGAAATGTAGACAATTGTTAACAAACGTTTGTACTAAATTAGTAACTGTCACCAGTTTCATACTACTATTTATATACAACAAAGTTGAAACCGAAATGCGATTTAGATAAAACTAAGACAAGAATAATAGCAGATATTTAACAATTTTGCAAACATTACGCATTGCGGAGGATGTATTATCACGTAAGTTGCATTTGCGTGAGATAGATTATTTCGTTTTGATTACCTTGCATAAAACAATAAATTTGCACAAACTTTCACAAAAAATACAAGTTTTAGCTACGCAATGATTAAACAAACTAATTAAATGATGTCATGCAATTTCAATTCATTCAGAACAGGAATTTTGAGTGTCTTCATAGAAAGGAAATAGAGACGGATTAAAGAACAAAACTATACTCTAAAAGAAGACAGATGAAATAACAGTTCAGATATGGGGGAAGCAACAAAAGTAATGGTTTCACGCCCAGTGATGGCGATGCTACTGCTGTCTACCGTTTTGCATATGATTGGGTTTGTCACACCTGGATGGTTCTTCATGAAGGTATGAATTATATTGCTTAAAACCTCTCAGCGCCTACGCTCCTCTCCCCTTGTATAGCAGGCACTGGGTCAACGTTTTGTGGTTTCGGCTATCAACCAGGGTTGATGCTATGCAAAGGAAAGAGATTGTCACTCAGTTGATGCTTAAGCGACTTTCAAAATCGCTTCTCTTCTAGCTGTTTTACATGTGCAAAGCTACAAGTAAACATTATTTCAAGTTCAAACTGGATACAGAGCATGAAAAGGAACTATATAAGCACGTAACCTATGAAGGTGGTGCTATGTCATGCTGAACTGTGATCTATAGCGGTGAGATAACCGAACACAGAATCACCTTGCTTTACATGATAGTTTTATAGCGGGGAGATTACCGAACGCAGAAATCACCTTGCTTTACATGATAGGTCTATAGCGGTGAGATTACCGAACGCAGAAAGCACCTTGCTTTACATGATAGTTCTATAGCAGGTAGATTACCGAACGTAGAAAAGACATTACTTTACATGATAGTTCTATAGCGGTGAGATTACCGAATACAGAAAGCACCTTAAGGGCTTTACATGATAGTTCTATAGCGGTGAGATTACCGAACGCAGAAAGCACCTTGCTTTACATGATAGTTATATAGCGGGGAGATTACCGAACGCAGAAAAGACATTACTTTACATGATAGTTCTATAGCGGTGAGATTACCGAACACAGAAAGCACCTTAAGGGCTTTACATGATAGCTCTATAGCGGTGAGATTACCGAACGCAGAAAGCACCTTGTTTTACATGATAGTTCTATAGCGGTGTGATTACCGAACGCAGAAAGCACCTTAAGGGCTTTACATGATAGCTCTATAGCGGTGAGATTACCGAACGCAGAAAGCACCTTGTTTTACATGATAGTTCTATAGCGGTGAGATTACCGAACACAGAAAGCACCTTAAGGGCTTTACATGATAGTTCTATAGCGGTGAGATTACCGAACGCAGAAAGCACCTTGTTTTACATGATAATTCTATAGCGGTGAGATTACCGAACGCAGAAAGCACCTTGCTTTACATGATAGTTCTTTGGCGGGGAAATTACCGAACGCAGAAATCACCTTGCTTTACATGATAGTTCTATAGCGGTGAGATTACCGAACGCAGAAAGCACCTTACTTTACATGATAGTTCTATAGCGTTGAGATTACAAAACGCAGAAAGCACCTTGCTTTACATGATAGTTCGATAGCGGTGAGATTACCGAACGCAGAAAAGACATTACTTTACATGATAGTTCTATAGCGGTGAGATTACCGAACACAGAAAGCACCTTGCTTTACATGATATAGTTCTTTAGCGGTTAGATTACCGAACACAAAGCACAGCACATTGGTTTACATGGTAGTTCTATAGCAGTGAGATTACTGAACACAGAAAGCACGTTGCTTTTCATGATATTGTAAAAAAACGAAATGCTGTTGTTACATATACAAATTTGTATATTTTGTCTACAGCTAGAGCATGATAAGCTACATGTTGGGTTATGGTACGGTGTTACCTGCAATGGAGAGTCTTGCGTCACTGAGTCAGTAGGCAGTTTAAACCCGTCCTACTTTAAATTCAAAGGTTTGTGTTAGCATTGATTAATATTATAGAAATAAACTTGTTTGCAACTGACATGTACTTTTACTTAAAGAAGATACTAGTATTTGTTGTAAACTTAATTGTGTTCCAACGAATACAATAGGACCTGTCGTCGTTATGACGTAACGAGAATTGGAATATATGTATATGGCAACATGTGAAGCTATCACTAGTATATGACAATGGGTGTCGTTACACCAAGAAATGCATAATATAATGCGGGTAAATTAAGAGAAATATAGGGCAATACTTAAATATACCCACCATGGTGTATGACGATGTATTCGGATAGATCCAGAGTATATGACAATGCATGCTGCTTCCCGAAGAGAGTTATGCCGCAAACATGTGAATATACGCGTAGAAAACAATGTTCTGGAGCTAGTGTATGTTAACTTAAATTGAACGCCTTTCACAGTTTTAAATCTGGAAGCATATTTTAAATCATTTTTGATAAAGCTTATAATTATCAAAATATTCAACATATTCAAGAAGCATGTGTCAAGATTTAAGAGGGTTTTTTTTAAAAGTCACTTGGGAATCAATATTTGTTTCAGATTCGGAGCCAGTGTCTAGTGTTCTGAGGAAGTACCAAATTCTAGCAACAGTTGCTGTCTCAGCTTGCTGTACTGCTATACTAACAAATATAGTGCACAGAAAGACAACCAAGAAGTTATGTTCCATTTGGGCAGTCGCAATCTGTGTGATCTGCATTTTTATGTCAGGCAAGTCGCAGAAATGTCATAAACAATACTTTCGCTACACATATAAAGCAAAACACTTTAAGTGTTTGGGCAAGTGTCTATGGAAACAGTGAGCTCATTTTGTTTTGGGTGTCTCGATTGAATGGTAACCCTCTTAAAAGCTTACAGAATAAGCATATCTTCTTGCAGCATTAAACTATACATTTCTACACAAATAAATCAAAGCATTGAAAGTACTGGTGTGGCAATTTTTTTGTGTGGTTGAGGTTCTGCTTGAAATATTTATGATTATTGAATAATCTAAAATTTGATATATCCATTTTAGGAACTATTCTCTATTTGTACATGTAGTAAATTTGAATGGCAACTATTTCCATTCTTTTTTTTTATTAATGTCATAAACATGCATATACTTTTAGGATTCAGAATGACGACCGAAAAATAAATCTGCTTCGTATATTTTTTCAGGTATTTTAGGAATAGTGACAGCAGCACACTTCACAAACAGAGTGCGTCATGCAGCAAAATACTATTCTACAGGTTTCAGCGAAGAAAGCCCATATAGCGTTCCATATTCAATCATTTTCACAGGCCTTGGAGGACTAGTGGCCTTGATTAACTATACTGTTGTAGCTCATGGTGTTGCCATGGGTAGAAACAGAAAATGATATATAAGATAGAGACATAAACATTCTACTAGAACATGTATTCCGTTAGATAGTAGTCAATTCATGATTGCAAAAAAATAAACTGTGTGTTGTATGTGTTTTGCTTACTGGTGACAGAACATCTCGCCTCGCAAATCAGGCAACGTGTTTTTACCCTATCAAATTACTGAAAAAGATTTCGTCTTTATACCTGCTTATTAATGGGCAATACTGAAAACTCATGGCTATGTATGAGAGTAAGATAGTAGAATATTCAGTTGCTAGACAGCTTGGATGACTCAAGGCACTTTGTGTAAAAAGGAACAAACAACACATCAGCCATTGCAATGTTCACACCAAGCGTGGCTTCAGTCACATTTGATATACAACTTACAATTAGAATGACAGCACAGAATAGAATTGAACATAATTATTATCTTTATTGTGTTTGTACATAGTGCATCATCCTGGATAAATGCAAAGAATACATTAAGGTTATGATCATATACAACACAACATAAAACACGCACGAGGTATAGCAATATAGTAAAGTGCCACGTGACACAGAATTGAAAGAAAAAAACATATCGGAAACACAGAAGGTCTTAGATTGCCTCCCTCTATAATCAAATACGGAGTGATATTTCGGGAGGGCGGTATATAACTATTTCGATATTATGATTTACTTGAACGCTTTGAATGCCTTGTAATAACATCCATCACTTTTGGCATATTTAATTCGAAGGATTTCAGACAGAAAATTTCAAATATAAAACACATGATATAAATATATGTGTTGCGTTTCTAATTTCTTTACTACGATTCAGATAACCTACAGCTACACGAGATATCTGTGTTACAGTCAAAATACGACATTAATCCGTACAGAAATATATTCCTTGAAATATGACGCGTAGTGAGACGACACAACTGTCTTTAGTTTCCTAATCTAAAAGTATAGTCCTAGCCAAACTTGTTATTCAACGTATGACCGAAATTTCTATTTACTTGAATCCTCAGAATATTATCTTTCGGGACACTATCTGTCTCTTACCCAAAATCCTGAGGTGAGACTCACATCCACCACAATTAGATATAAACTTAAGCGTCAGTACTTCAAGCTAAAGACAGTCTTAAAAGTAAACTGTAGATCTATTAATCAAAGCGCTGAAGACGCTGGATTTGTTTGTGTATTCACAATTTGTTGTGACGGCTATTTCAGTCTGTAATTATCATTAGTGAAGCCTATACCAGTTGGTAATAAGATATGAACAGAATGCAACAGTTATAAATCGTATTTTGGATCGTATTGTCTCTGTTTCTATTCCCGGGGCACATAGACGCAGGGATTTTCACTGTACTCAATAAATGTTTTCACCTACAGTTTACTGTCTAAAATCAGACACTGATCGTGCGCTAGTTAGTAGGTACGGCGCTTCGATAACACAAACGAGCAGGCAATAGCACCGATCAATAAGGGGATCAATTCATTGTGCGGACCGACAAAGTAATAATGCGTATCTATAATGCCACAATATACATTTATAGAACGAATATGGTTCAGACCAGGAAGAAACGATGCTCAAATGTTTTTCTGCAGTCATTGATGTATTTTAACAAAATAGCTCATTCAATGCGTGTCAAGATAACGAGGCATACAGTCGACTATAGGGAAATTGCCTTCTACTTAAAACAATCACCACCTATGAAATATAACAAAGCGTTTAAACATCGACATTAACGTATCCTAACACCTGTTTAGTGCTTAAGGTGCTCACACGTATTTCTTATACATGTAGGAACACAGACTAGCTCGCGCCAGGCCCGTAGAATAAACATATCAGCAATAAGGAAAGTTATAATTACGTCCCTTGCCGCGCATTGAATAAAATTTATGAATGGATGGATATAATCGTAAAAAGAGAATGTGTAAACATACACGTAAATATTCCTGGCTGTTCAAATTATTCCATTCTTTTAAATGACGATCATGGTTAGACATTTTGTTGTCACAGAAACTCCAAAACATATGTTTTCTTTCCGCACAAGGTTTAAGAAATGGCCGGCGGGTTAAGAAATCGGAACTATTTCTATAGGGTGTATATATATATAGCAAATCGTCCCTTATTTTTACGCATCATTATAAAATGAAATACATCCGCGGTTCTTATTCGAAACACTTTACTTTAGTTATGTTTACAAAATTTAGCTGATGCTGCATGAGTTTATAACATTATACAACTTTCATGTCTGCAATGGCCATATGGTTTCAAATGAAGAATCATAATTTGGAATTATATGCTGATTGACGTGCCGGAGCTACTTTCGGATTTGGTACTTAAGGAAAAGGCTTCGGAAAACGGTAAGTAAATTTGTTTGTTACACAAACAAATAAAAACAAAGTAGACGTACTTTAATTGCAAAACAATACCGGTCTTATATACTGTAGTGAAACCTGGATTAAACCAGATGTTCATACAACAGAAGAATTTCCCGACAGTCTAGGCCATGCAATCTATTGAGATATAACACATAGCCAGGGAGGTGGGACACTGCTCACCATTTATATGTCTCTACTCAGACAGGAACAGCCTGAGCTGGCTGACATCAAATTGTAACACTTCATTGGCCAAAATCAATAGTCCTGGCCCCCTTAGTATTTATGTTGACTCATACTAAACCACATGAAAAGTCCCATGACCAACTATGGCTTTCACTCAAACAAATTTCTCAAAAAACAACATACTTAACTTCGATGTGATTTTAACATGCCTTATACTTACTGATCAGAACATAAGTGAATTCAAAAATATGTATGGCAAATTTCTTGAAAATTTTGTCAATCTTTTTCTTGAGCGAATGGTCAAAACTCAATTAGAAACCAAAATACATGTTTATACTAGATCTAGTTTTCGCTTATCATCCCTCAATAATACATCATGTAAAATCCCTCCCAAAACATATATAATGACATCATTGTTCATGAAGTAAACAAAAAGAAGGCACGCCATATAAACCAAACGAAATATATAAAGCTATAAGAAGGCAAACTGGACAAAAATTAAGCAATAATAAAACTAATTTGGTAAAATATTCACAAGTTTAAAACATACAGCTCCTAACCGAACCCGAAACAAACAACTTCACTTCTTCAGAACGAAATGAACTCATTCATTTGAAACCATGTACAAATTATTAAAAGATACATTTAGCTACAGCAGCAATGAAGTGTGGAAAAAGATGCCCACCGAAATAAGAAACTGTACAACAGTCATATCTTTTAAACGGAACTATAAGAAATTCCTATTCCAACTTCAAAATCCAAATTAAACTGATATTTCTGTAATTTTGCTGCCGGATATATAATGAATGCTGATGTTTGAAAAATTTTCACTATTGTGTTTAACTGTTTAACTGAAACATGTGTGACTGATTAGGAATTTTTCCACTGTATAAATGCATCCATCATTAGTTAAAAGATGAGTGTTTGTCGGGTTCATCCCGCCTCCCCGGGTCGTTATATCAACATGTCGCAGTCAAAGACATCACTTTGTCACAGCATTCGTTCCACGACATTTTCCAACGACCGTTTTATGAAAAAGGAAGTGTCTCCTCGTCCGGTCCCGGACGCAGAGACCAAGAGTCTCCACGTCCGGTTCAGCCGGACGTAGAGACAAATGAGGGGGTTTTGTCTCGGCGTCCGGCTCAATTTGTTATCTCTTTAGCGCTACACTTATGAAAATATTATTATTTCTTAGATGAAATATATTCATTATTTACTATTTTCAGTCTGAAGAACTTCAAATAACGTAATTTATATGAAAAAAAATAGGCTGGGAGGATATTAATTGAACGAGGTGTGAAAAGTAGTAAAAACTTTATGGATTAATATTAACTTAACACCTATGGTGGTTTGCATTTAATTACCATTGCAACATAAGATGGAAGTGCGTAATTCAATAAAAAAAATGGTTTGTACGTGAGTCATGTATAAAGTGAAAACAAGGCGGAGAAAATCAAAGTAAACAATTCATTATAACACATTAATAATTACATTTACCATTCACCATTTTTTCTCTCGCTTCGGTCAAGCAAATGTTTCAAAAGTAATTAAGTTTATTGATACGTTACAAGAGTGGTATTGTCGATAATTGTATAGTATAGGTCGTCGGTAAACATTGATAAAAGAATAGAGCCGGACGTGGAGACAAATCCACCTCCTCACGCCCTTTCCCCCCCCCCCCCCACACACACAAAGGTGTAGCACGCTCCATGCCGCAAACTTTGCCGTAGAACGTAATTCCGGCGTGAAACAGTCAAACCGGTTGGGGATAACTAGTTTTTTCGGTGGGCTAGAGGTTTAGATCGAAATATCCGATACTGAGGGTAAGTGTTTTGTCGGGACGAGGCTCTGCGTTCCCTAATTTCGGAAAGAGTTATCTGCTAGCCTTTTTCTGAATACCAGTGGTTTCACCCCCTAGTCATTTCACCTCCCAAAACCCTAGATGATTCACCCCCAAAATAAATATGTTCTTTTTTATTGTATTAATTAAAAATGAATCCTGTCCAATACTTAAATCAATCAAATAAAATATCGTATTTGCATATCTGGATGTTAATGTGAAGGTTTTCTATTTGGTTTATAAGTTTTATACTTAACAAAATGAGGTCATCTCTTATACTAAGTTTTCATAATATAGTTAACATTTAATTATTGACGTTAAAAGACACTGCCGTGTGATGTATTTAAATCAAATATTTGAAGTACCATTTGGAAATTTGGCTTTCTTTATTTTTGCAGTATTTTATTCAGGTGCCAAAGTGAGTATTTCTCATCAGCTAGTAAATAGTTTGTTATATAGCATAATATGACTGTATTTTTTTCTTAAAAGTGATATACTGATTAGATATGTGGTTATATTTGATTATTCTGTGATTGAAAAACACCTATCAGGCAAACAAATCAATCAATATAACAATAGTACCTTTCACACATACTTAATCAGTATATTACAATAGGGGGTGAAATGACTAGGGGTGAAATGACTAGGAAGTGAAATGACTAGGGGTGAAACGACTAGGGGGTGAAACCACTTGATACCCCTTTTTCTCCTCTTCGTCCCTTGTTTGTTATTCTAAACAACAACAACAACAACAAAAAACAGCAAGTATTGTGTAATTTGCCTTTTGTCTTTTCTATACTCTGATAAAAGTGTATGGTCAAGAACCATTCGATTCAATTTGTGCGCTATAATTCAGTTGGAACAAGCTTTACTCGGTTCTGTGCTAATCAAGCAAACCAGAAATGTCAAAAAAACAGTCTGTAAATATTTGCTGATGAGGCTCGCACAAGGTAATATTTCAATTGAAAAGCTATTCAGTTGTTTGAAACAAAATTATAACAACTGAAAAATCACACATATTTAGAAAGCGTATTTTGAAGGGCTTATTTATGACGAATTTTCAGAAGTGTCATTAGATTTCGCGAAAATCGTGTTTATTAAGATTAAACCTCTCATCATCATCATCTCCAGTGATTTCATTACTCCGCGAGGATGAAAACTCGCAATTGGGTCTCCCATCTCCCATGGTAATGTTAGAACATGAGGAAAGAGTGTATTATCCATTCTGCAAGGGGTCGGATCCTTGTCCTCCCAGATACTCTGGCCTCTAATAACTATGTGATAAAGATCATAGCTTCAATATTTCAACTGCAAGACCGACCAATTTTACAAACTGATATTACATTCTCGGCTTCGCACATCCGGGTACTGATCAAATATTTTCATTCGGGAAAGGTGACTCCTCGGCTGTCATCGCTGGTCTCTATCCTTTACTTTGAAAAACAAACCAAGATAGAAATGAAAGAAGACGACGATCTTCCAAACCTTGAAACTATCAGATCGTTTTTAAAATTTTATGTTGTTAAAGTTTTTCCTTCTTTTGTTTAAAATAAATTTAAACTTGCATATGAGTCACGGTAAAGCCGAGTTTTCACCTTTTACCGAATG
Organism: Saxidomus purpurata; assembly: GCA_022818135.1. Taxonomy (NCBI): domain Eukaryota; kingdom Metazoa; phylum Mollusca; class Bivalvia; order Venerida; family Veneridae; genus Saxidomus; species Saxidomus purpurata. Next base: position 21,245,905 of record JAFMSR010000014.1, read on the forward strand.
GGAAATGGCACCTAAAACCGATTGGAACTGGTTAGTATGACATCACGGCGAAGCCGAGAATAGAGGGCGGCTGTTGTATATAGCAAAAAGCCCTGGCACACAATTAGTTGAGCTACATGTAATAAAGATCAGTGCTGTGTATTGAAGTAAATCCCGAGGAGAAAAATCCTAGACCCAAGCTGGGATTGAGTCCAAAATTATTTAAGTCCTTTATCATTTTATTTTACCTTGCATTATCATGGTCTAATTTTGAAGTTCATGTACTTTTGCTCCAGAAGTACCATTATCTTCCCTTTTCTCACCAAATCAATATAAGCACTTTCTGTCTCATTTAGAAAGTAAGGAGTTCTACAGATATGAAAAACCTAAACAACTGAAACATGGTCACTATTGCAGTAACAGGAAATGCAGACCTCTATCTAGAACGAAATATTTATTTTAAAACAAAACGATTTTTAATACCAGACCCATCTTTAAATAGGTATAGTTTTAATTCCAAAGTGTCACCATGAGTTAGATATATAGGTGTCAGTGCTCCAGCCAGGATTTGAAAAGGGCTGGGAGGGGGGTGGGTGCTGGATTTTTTTTATAATTAAGGATCAAAAGAAGGCCTCTTGTGCATTTCTTGACATGTTTTTGCTTTCGTAACTAGCCCATTTTCACAATTCAAGAGAATTATCTGTAAAGTAATAAGTTTACTAGTATAACATAATTTTATGTCAGGGCTGTTACTGGCTTTTGGGGGAATGGGGCTAGGGTCACACATGCAGAAAAGGATTGAGTTAATGCCGGGAGATCTTTTGCAATATAACTGAGCTTTTGGATGACACACCAGGAGAAATCTTTTAGCAGGAAGTCATGCAATTCTAAGGACATATTTGACAATTTGTGTGCATTTACACAAGAAAGCGCTAATTTCAAACATTAGTTTACTATTCCCAAACTAATGGTCCATGTAAACGCTTCAATCTGCATATCTTTTTATACACTGTTTATAATAGCATAATTTTTAGCTCGACTTTTCTATGGAAAGGGGAGCTATCCTACTCGCCCCGGCGTCGGCGTTGGCGTCACACCTTGGTTAAGTTTTTCGTACCACCCCACTTTATTTCAGAAGTATTAGAGGTATGGCTTTGAAACTTACCATACTTGTTTACCATCATAACCTCCATCTACAGACAAGAGTACATAACTCTGTCAAGGTTTTTGACAGAATTATGGCCCTTTTTTGACTTAGAAAGTTTATTGAGCTTGGTTAAGTTTTTCGTACCACCTCACTTTATTTCAAAACCATTGGAGGTATTGCTTTGAAACTAACCATACTTGTTTACCATCACGACCTTCATCAACAGACAAGAAGACATAACTCTGTCAAGGTTTTTGACAGAATTATGCCCCTTTTTTACTTAGAAAATACATTGAATATGGGTAAAATCCACTTATTGCCTTAACCCTTTGAGATATTGCTTTGAAACTTTTAATGCTATTTCACATCATTACCCCCATCTGTACGCAAGAGAAGGTAACTCTGTCAGGGATTTGTTTTAAAAATTAAGGCCTTTTATCGACTTAGAATCTTGGTTAAGTTTTTCGTACCAGTCCACTTTTTGACTGAACTGTTTGAGATATTAATTTGAAAGTTGGAATACTTGTTTACCATCATGATTCCCAAACATGGGCAGGAGAAGGTAATTGTCAAGGATTTTATTTGAATTATGGCCCTTTTTGACTTAGAAACTCAGTTAAAATTTTCATTCTTGTCCACTTGTTAACATTTGAGATATTACTTTGAAAGTTGGAGTACTTATGTACATGTACCATCGTAAGATCTATCTGTAAGCAAAAGAAGATAACTCTGTGAAAAATTTTCTTGATTTGTACTTAGAAATTCCTAGTTAAAGTCTTGTGTGCCCTTAACTGTCAAAGTTTTGTTTTATAGGCAAGCACTAAAAAAGTCGAGCACGCTGTCCTACTGACAGCTCTTGTTTGAAAGGGGAATGGGGCCGATATTGAGCCCCAAAAATGGCTGATTGACAGCTCTGAATGCATAACTAAAGGACCGCAGAAAATGATAAATACACCGGCTGTGAAACTATTATGTTGATGGCACTTGTGTACTTGTAATAATTTTAAATTATAAACGCACCTGGCTCAGGAATGTGTTGGTCATGATATGTCATCTCTGCACTATTTTAGATCTGCGTATACTGTAATTTCATTGATGGTTATAAGTTACAGTGCCAATGAATTTCAGAAATTCTAATTCCAAAGTATTTCTATAAATTTCATGCAGCATTTACAAAAGATACAAAATGTACAATAGTTTGGAACAACATTTTAAATTCAATGTTTTTTGTAATGTTTCAGATGGGCAGCTTAGAGCATTACCATATTTTGGTGTATTTAAACAAGGATCAAGAAAATGCTATCCAGAGACTCTTCAGTAAGAAAAGATGGAAATACCAAAGTGAAGGTATACTTAACATTAAGTTCACAACATCAAAACTTGCAACAAAGATATATATAGATTGGATGAAATGTATGCAATGATACCTACCAATTGTAAACGGTGCCCTGAATTAAAAAACAAGATAGGACATGTATTTATATATGGGAGTGTTGAAGAGGTCAAAGCCCTATAGTACATTATCACTCATGGTTTTACCGCTTACCTGCAAAATGTCTAAATGTCTAAAATGGACTTGTCCATCTATCAATTTGAAAGTACCATTTATTGTTAGATGGGATTAAGTGACTGAAAGTGAACAGTGAAGATCAGAAACAGACTGCTGATCATGATCTACACTAGTCTCTAAGGTCATATCATTTGCCCCCAGCAGGATAAGAATCAAAGAAAAACTAATATATTAATAGATGAAAAATGTATCTTGATCTATTGATTTCCTGTAAAAGAATATGCTGCTAAGTAAAAGCCTTGAATTTAAAGAGAGAAAAATCACAGTGTTTTGCAGGGTTTTTATTTTTACGTTTGCAAACTTTGCATTACCATTGAAACAATGAACTTGTTCAAGACCTTAGGTAATTTTATTTTTCAAGCCATGCCATCTCTGTCTATGATACTGAATGGAGACTAAAGTTGAAATAACCTTTTTATACGCCTGAAGGGACATATTATGGGAACACCTGCGGTGGGTGGGCAGCGCCCACACTTCGTCCGTTCTCTAAGTCAAATAGTTTTCATACGATCTTCGCCAAGCATGACGTTTCGGCCAAGTTCGATAATCAGCCAAATTAACCCAGGCATTTTGGATTATGGCCCTTGATTTATGCAAAATTGGCCAAATTCACCTTGTGCACATTACAAGTCCAACAGCCGTATACGATCTTCACCAAATTTAGTGAAAATGTTTGTGGTTATAATATCTAGACCAAGTTCGATAACCAGCCAAATCTCCTAAGGCACTTTTGGATAATGGCCCTTGAATTAGCCAAATTAGTCTTGCCCGCTCTCTAAGTCAAACAGTTTCATCCGATCTTAAGTAAACTTAGTGATAATGTTTGTTGGCATAATTTCTACGCCAAGTTCGATAGCAAGCCAAATGGCCTTTGGCACTTTCGGATTATGACCCTTCCTTTATCGAAATATGATGGAATTAGCCTTCTCAGCTCTATAGTTCGAACGGATGAATTAGCCTTGTCTAATCTATAGATCTAGCAGGTTTTACAGAAACAATAAACTGCCAGATTATGCGACTGAGTAATGCCTCCCTGACGGGCGTAGTTTGTGACAGTTTGGCACTCTTGTTTTTCATAAATGTTTATATTCCCAGCCGACCTTGAATTTCTCACTTTGTGAACTTGCCAAGACCCTTGTATAGAAGTCTAGCATATGCCAGAAGAAAGGATATTTCAGTATTTATCATATCTAATTCTAATTCTATTCTAATTTAGTAGATGAAATGTTGAAACATTTCTTTCTGTTTGTGATTAGTTTTAATTCTTATTTATTTTCTTTTGAAGTTGTTAGTGAAGAAGACGTTGGCAATTTGCATGAACTCAGACAATCTACAAATAATCTGACAGCCACAGAAGATGCTGCATTAGAACACTCAAAGTCAATAACAGAGTCAAGTGAAACAAATGAACCAAATGAAAATGATAATATCAGTAATAATGAACATGGAATGGGCCTTAAAACGAGATTTCAAAGGAAGAAACCTCTTAAATATGTAGAAATTGAAGAAAGTAAGTCTAGGAAAAGGGGACTTAGCAAAAAGAGAGCAGGTGATTGTAGTAGAACAACTGATGATGTCAAAGAATTTGATAACTTTAAACATGTTAAAAGAGAAACTGAAGAAATTGTTATGGAAGAAAATGAATCTGAAAAAGAGAAATTGGATGATAAAGATGTAAAAGTATTAAATAACCTCAAAACAACAGAAAATGAACATTATGAAACTGTTTGTTCAAGTGAGGGAGAAGAACTGAAAAGAAGCTTTGACGAAAACTTTGAAAAGATTGAAGAAATGGAAGAGGCAAATGATGTGACACAAGAATATGAATCTGCAGGGGAGGTTTCCTTGAGTTCAGATTTTTCACTGTATAACACAGGTAATGTTATTTTGAATTTAAATCCAGTCCTGGATACATTGCCAATACCATTTTCACAAAGATGAGGCCTGTTTTCAATAAATATCAATTAAAGGAAGCAAGCAGTGGGCAGAAGTGTCCACAAAAATTGTTTGCTCGCCAAATCGAACAGTTTTCATCCGATATTCACTAAACTTGGTCAAAATTATTGTGGGCATGATATCGTGACCAATTTTGATAACCAGCAAAATCTCCTTTGGCACTTCTGGATTATCGCCCTTAAATGATCAAAAATGAAAAATGGATCAAATTAGCCTTGTCAGCTCTTTATAGTCAAACAGTTTTCATCCGATCTTCACTAAATTTGATTAAAATGTTTGTTAGCATAATATCTCGACCAAGTTCAAATATCAGCAAAATCACCTCAGGCACTTCTGGATTATTTATGGCCCTTGAATTATCCAAAATTGATCAAATAAGCCTTGTCCTTTGTAGTCCTTTCTCAATGTTGAAATATTTTCACCATATCTTCACCAAACTACATCAAAATATTTATGGGCATGATGTCTCGGCCAAGATTGATTACCAGTCAAATTGCCCATGTCAGTCTGGACAGAGTTATTGCCATTCAATTGGTAAAATCAGACAAAATTAGACTTGTCTGGTCTGTAACTTGAACAATTCCTTACCAATTTTCACTTAACTTGTTGCGAAGGTTTTTGGCAAATAGCTGGACAAAATTGATTTGATGTTTTTGCTCCATCAGAACCTTAATTTGCAAGTGACCTCAGAGTGTTCCAAGTTATCATGCATACATTCTACAGAGCTCTTTCAGTTCTATATATAAAAAATTGCAATTAGACTCTAGTGAGTGGTGTAGGGCAATCATGGCCCTCTTCCTCTTGTTTGTACAAATGTAGCTCAGTTAGTGAGCATACATTGTAATTATCATTATCATGAATGATAAAATATGTCAAAGAGAAGGTGCAGGGAAAATTTGACTTGATAAGTGAGTTTTGGCAGACGAATTCTTGCATTTTGTGAAAACATATCATTTTGTTTGCACATGTGTATATACATTATACAAAGTATGTAACTTCATTAAATCTAGTCTTGCATATACATGTAAATGAAATAACCTTATGTTCCTTTCTACTGCAGAGGACTTTAAAGATGAAGTAAGTGATACAAACCAATCACTAGAAGAAAATAGTGGCATGGCTGAAGCTGAAGATGAGATCAAAGAAGGCAGGGAGGATGAGGTAACAGTTATTTTCTTGTTCACAAGCATCTTACATCTGGACTTTGAAAAAAGTAGGGAATGATGTTTAAAGTTCTATGGTTTAAAGTTCAAGGTCATTGGATATTTAGATTGAATTTGTTTATTTTACATTGATTGTGGAACAAGTTCTTGCAGTATACATTAACTACCCTTGATATCTGCTTCCTTGAGTTTTGACCACTGCTTGCATTGAAAGAAGGAATCAGGAGGTAATTGTCAAATGCTGATGCTGGGATTTGAACCCTGCATTACAAGTCTGGTGGTCTTCCCCTTCACCGCAGGGCCCTAATAAAAAAAAAGCCCCTATCCTACAAAACATTTTGCTCACCTGATAAACAACTTTCCACCTGATAAATTGGAATGCAATAATGTAAGAAAATTTTCGTTCCATTAAGTTAGTGTAATAGTTAGATATGATTTATTTCTACTTATTAATACATATATCTATGATAGATATGATGTTATATGTGAACATGTGTAATTTTACTCTATTCAGGGACAGGTAGAAAATGAAGAAGTCAAACTCGAGTTTTCAGACAGAGATAGCCATAAAGAACCAAACACGAAAAATCTCCAAGCCAAGAAGACAAAACATAGAGCACTTATATCAAAACTAAAAAAGAAAAGACTCAAACTTCTACACCCTAAGATAGAGGAACTGCCAGCAATGTTTGATAAGCCAATTAGGCTGGAAGATGGAAAAGTTTCAGCAGACAGTCTGCCAATTCAGTGCTTCCACTGTGATCGGAGATTTGCATATGAAAAATACCTCAAAAAACATATAAACAGAGTGCATCCAGGCGAATTTGTCGGCATGTATTGTGAATACTGCTCCGCTAACTTCAAACGACGTAAGTTTGAATTTTAACGTATTATACATGTACTGTACTATGAAATGTAATCATTATCAAGTGAAAGCAAGGTCCAAGGGTCAGATTAGTTTGAAATGCTGTAGGGCATTTGAGGCTTCTTTTTATTACGCAATTTGTTAGAAACGCCCAGAGTTGTATTTTATGTTCTTTAGCCGGCTGTGGTCTAGAAGTGCGTCTGTATATAAAATAAATAGAAAGCTTTAAAGTTAAGGTAGTCAAAGAGTTAGCTCATCTGAGCTATTTTACTCAGAACTTTGTATTGTGATCTTTTCATTTTTGTCAAGGTATGGTGTGTTACAGTATATGACAGACTGTGAAGTATTGAATAATGTGCAATATTTGGTAAAGTATTTGCCATATATGGTCTTGCCTGTGGAAAACCCTTGTAAGCACTTCAGTGTAAGCCTGTTTTATATGGAGGTTTGTCAAGTTCGGCTAGATAGACATAAAATCTACGTTTCAGTAGCCAAAATAAATAAACTACAATGTACTGGGTAGTCTTGTGTGATTATCTCTAAACAGCCAACTCCAAGAAGTACAACTCAGCATGTTAGCTGACTGTTATACATATGTAATATTTCATTTGTAGCATTTTTATGAACATAATTCTATCAAGGCCAACTATTGAATATATGGTCATGGAAAGTTTGTAATAACTTCTATGAAGTTATAAAAAAATTATACAAAAAAAAATCCCCAATGACTGAACAGTTTATAAGCTTACACTATACATATGCAATGTATTTCTGTGTACATGTACTGAATTAAATAGTACTTCTTAAATTTTCAGGCCCTGATCTGTACGCACATATAAAGGAGGCTCATCCAGACCGGCGAAACAAAAACATACAGTGTGACTTGTGTGGGAATGTTTTCAAATCCAAAGGATCATATGATGAGCATAGAAAAGCTGTTCATACAGATGTTAGGGCATTTGAATGTGAAATCTGCAACAAGACTTACAAATCTTTCCGCGTGTTGAAAATACACAGATTAAGGCATGGGCCTGCAAATGAGATTTGTAATGTATGCGGGAAAACATTTCGTCTCCGATCAGAAGTAAAGCATCATATGAGACGACACCTGAATGATCGTAGAATACAATGCGATACCTGTGATAAAGTATTTTATCGTAACAGTGAGTTAAAAAATCACCAAAGAATTCACACAGGTGAAAAACCATATAAGTGTTCATTGTGTACATATGCCTGCACAATTAAAGGAAATCTTGATAAGCATCTACGGACACATGAAAAAAGTGGAAATTTGGTTAATATATTCAATAATACTACGAAAAAGGAGAAAATAAATGAAATTATCATCAACCAGCCCAAGACTGTAGGAGATTTATTACGCAAGCAGTTGACCACTAGTGACTCTGACATGAAAATTCTACCTTTAAATTCAGAGAAAATAATGTCAGGTTCAGTGGCCCACAGTTCCAAAGAGCATGTTGAAAGTATAGCTCCACAAAGTGCTGGTGAAGTGGTTTTTGCTATGCTGCCTGCAAATTCTACAGGGATCCTTGCTGCCTCTAGTCAAAGAGACAAAAATGAAACAGCAACAAATGTTACACCAGATAATAATGTGCCAAATTTATGGTTGTATCAGGGTTTAGAACAGCAAGAAAAAGCAGCTATTGAAACTATCCAGCAGTGGCAGATGAAAGGATATGAGATTATTCAAGGTACAGATAGTATTCCACAGTTGCAAAGTATAACATTGTCTTCTCAAAGTATTGATGGACCTATTGAATCGGAAAATACGTCTGAGGCCCCAATATATGCTCAGATGAAAGCTCCTGGTGACATAAAACCTGGAGAAGAAATGATAGCTGATGTTGTTGCAAATGCTACAGCTGCTGCGGGTATTCAAGTTGTGTATCCAGAGATACATACTAGTCAGTGTGATGTAAAAACTGACGATACAAGAACATGGAAAGAGGATCTGAAACAGACACCAGCTTATTACCAGCAGGTGTATACAAGTTTGTTGCCAAAACTTCCTGAGATTGGTTCCCTGCAATGGCAGCAGTCCACAGATAAGAGAAGTGATGCTGTTACGACTGCATCTGCAATCCAGATGCCTTTATATGCACAGTTAAAGCCAGGGGAACAGATAAATAAGGATAATAATATAAGTGTAGCATGGACTCCAGCATGCAGCAGCCATGAAAATATACCACAATCTAATCATATAATTTTACAAGGCTTTCCAATGCTTTAAATCTGATTCGCCACAGATTTACAGATTTGTTACTGAAAAGTTTTGTTAACGAGAATTCATTTTAGTTTGATCTTTAGTAGTTTATTAAATTATTCTTAAACATTTCCAAGCAGGTATTATCAAGCTCACACATGAGAGGCAGCGAGTTTTCATTGCTGCTGCATGTACTCCTTTAGTTTGTTTTTTTTGGTAGACTGAAGTATGTGTAGCATCAGTATCTTTGTCCAAAGACACACCTCATGCTTGGGCTGGGATTCGAACCAGGTACCTCCCATTTCAGGATCAGACACCCCATTCACTGAGTTAAAAAATTTAGTTCTTGAGTATGAATCTACACAATTCATGATTTAAGGTCTGCTGATAAAAAGTTCACGAGTCAGTGCTACATGTACATATAGTTTTGTTTGGTTGATAATGTTCAAGGACAAATTACATGTAGATCAGGAGTGCTTTGCGAGTTTGATGCAAAAGACGTAATATTCCTCTAAAATCAGACATAAAAAAAGGATTTAAAAACTTCATTGTAGGTAGATGTAGCTTTATTGAATTTTGTGGGTTACAAAAAGCACTTTATCTCTGCAATTTTGAGTAATTCTATTTGGCCCACAACTTTAAAACTGTCCTCTAAAACATAAACACTATTTGTCGTCTGCTGTGAATATAGCAGCTTGAAAAGGTATATTTAGTAGACACTGCATGCCTTTTTAGCTCGACTTTTCGAAGAAAAGGGGAGCTATCCTACTCGCCTCGGCGTTGGTGTCACACCTTGGTTAAGTTTTTCGTACCACCCACTTTATTTCAAAAGTATTACAGGTATGGCTTTGAAACGTACCATACTTATTTACCATCATAACCTCCATCTACAGACAAGAGTACATAACTCTGTCAAGGTTTTTGATAGAATTATGGCCCTTTTTTGACTTAGAAAGTTTATTGAGCTTGGTAAAGTTTTTCGTACCACCTCACTTTTTTTCAAAACCATTGGAGGTATTGCTTTGAAACTAACCATACTTGTTTATCATCATGACCTACATCAACAGACAAGAGTACATAACTCTGTCAAGGATTTTGACAGAATTATGCCCCTTTTTTACTTAGAAAATACATTGAATATGGGTAAAATCCACTTATTGCCTTAACCCTTTGAGATATTGCTTTGAAACTTTGAATGCTTGTTTACATCATTACCCCCATCTGTAGGCAAGAGAAGGTAACTCTGTCAGGGATTTGTTTTAAAAATTAAGGCCCTTTATTGACTTAGAATCTTGGTTAAGTTTTTCATACCAGTCCACTTTTTGACTAAACTGTTTGAGATATTACTTTGAAAGTTGGAATACTTGTTTACCATCATGATCCCAAAACATGGACAGGAGAAGGTAATTCTGTCAAGGATTTTTTTGACTTAGAAAGTCAGGTAAAATTTTCATTCTTGTCCACTTGTTGACTTAACCATTTGAGATATTACTTTGAAAGTTGGAGTACTTATGTACCATCATGAGACCTATCTGTAAGCAAGAGAAGATAACTCTGTGAAAATGTTTCTTGATTTGTACTTAGAAATTCCTAGTTAAAGTCTTGTGTGCCCTTAACTTCAGCCCTGCCCTTAACTGCCAAAGTTTTTTTTTATAAAAAAAAACAAAAAAGTCGAGCACGCTGTCCTACTGACAGCTCTTGTTTGAAACTCACATGAAGTTAACATTTATACTTCATTATTGATCGCGTATAAAATTTCTTTGTATCAAAGACTACCATATATCTTTTTTTTCCGTCTACATCAAATTTCGCGATTTTGGTCCTGTTTTAATTTTAGCGATTCTAATTTTCGCGATTTTAAAAAAGTTGATTTTGATTTTCGTGTTTTTTAACTGACCATCAGATGTATGTATTTCTTTGACTAAGTCACTGATACTTTTTGTTTATTTGCATGAAACATGGTCTTAAACTATGATATGCAAGTTGGGTTTTTAATAGGTTTGAGTTACAGTGGCCTGCGGCTGTGCTTGATTATTAGTTTGCATAATATATTTATTGGAATGAACTGTATATGATTTTACTTTAGATTTTGTTAGGTACTTTATACATACGTAACATTATGCTTCTGAATAATTAAACATTTCAAGTTCACAAAATGAAATATGCTATAATTAATATCCTGTGTTCAGTTTTGAATTTACTCAGGCCAGGATCTATGATTTTTCTGTCCCTTTGATTATTGCTATCATGGCAAATATATAACTTATTCAGTACCTTTGTGTCCACACCATTTCTCAACTACTGGATGGATTTCAAAAAAACTATTGGAAGCCTCATTACCAAGGAGATGCAATGTTGCACACCAACTTTCTAAGCTTTAGACCATGAACACAAATATTTTGTTTACCCTCATATCATCAAGACAAACATTCTGACCAATTAACATGATGATCGGCTATAAAACGTAGACCTGTAGATTATCAATAACGTTTCCATGGATTTGACCTGGTGACCTTGTGTTTATCCCTGGTAACCCACATTCAGACATGACCTAGACATGTCACGACAAACACTGGCAAAAATCCATAAAGATTTGGTAATAAATGAGGTTAGAGTGGGTAGCAAGGTGCTATTGTATTTCTTTGATTTGACCATGTTGAATAGTTTTTGACCGCCAGTGACCCAGAGGAGAACTTTATCTAAAAATCATTGAGACCAACATTCTAACATATTTTCATAAAGATTGGGCATCTAGAGTGTTAACAAGTTTTTTCCTCATGTGACACAGATTCAAATTAACATAGAGTTCATCGATACATACATTCAGATATTTGGGTAAAAAATGTGGCATCTTGGGTGTTCATAAGCTTTTTCTATGATCTGACCGGGTGTCCTAGTTTTTTGACCCCACGTAACCCAGTTTCGAATTTGACTAACTTCTAGACATGTAGAGTTCATCAACATACTGACTAATTTTCACTATGATGATAATGGCGGCTTCTAGAGTGTTCACAAGCTTTTTCTATGATTTCATCACGTGACCCAGTTTCGAAACTGACCTTGAGTTCATCAATACATTCATTGTACATTCTGACTCATTTTCAAGAACTCGTCGTTTTGGGTCGAAACGGGCCATCGGCGGAATGCAACCAAAACTGAACTTGACCTGTATCTTAGGATCACACAACTACACGTAAACCTGACTTAATTTCATGTAGTCTTTCAAAAGGTATTGATCGGAACCACCATTTTGCTGAACTTTAAGTAAAAAAGGGGCCATAACTTGTAAAAATCGTAGATGATAACCAAAGTCGAACTTTAACGTTATCTTATAAAAAAACATGTAAATTCTGAATAAAATCCATGCAAACTTTTAAAATTAATTGATCAGAAACCACGATTTTGTTGAAATTTAAGAGCTTAGATATTCGATCGCATGGTAGCATTGTGTGGTCGTCCCCTATCAACTGTGTTCAAATCGCGCCCTTTTGGTCATAATTTGCCCAGTGTCCTAGGGTAAACATTTCAGCTGTAGGCATTATGGTATTACAAAAGAACATTTTTAAAAGTACTTTAAAGTATTTTGGTATACATAGCGAGATAATATTATTTTTAAGACTCTGTTTCAATCATAGTGGAGTTCCATTCCAAGTTAAAATATGGGTAGGATCTACGTCTAGTTTAAGTTTGTTCATTTCCGTCGAAAATGGCAACATTTGGAAATCACACTCAATGTCACTAATAATTGGATAGTTCTGGACATAAAACATGAAATATTATGGTGTCTCAACGTCTGATAGGCATGCAGAATGTGTTCTGATGCAGCTCGGTCAGACTGAAGTAGATCTATACAATGTATACGTTTCAACTGTGCAGAATAGCGATGAATGTCTTTTTTCTGATTTGATTGGGATGCTGAACAGCGGATGCACTTTTCACTGTTGAAATAAGCTTGTGTTTGGCTTTAGGTAGTGACTAGAGTTACGTTATAAACATAGATATGGAATTACCGTATTTACGACAGATCTGCTAGTTACAACACATTATCATGCATAATTATATTAAAGCATCTTACATGTCTTGATAAACTTTCCTAAGATAAGATTTTCTAGATAAATTAGACTAATTACTAGTCTTTTTTGCACTATTTCCAATCTAGTATTTAGAAAAAGTAAAAGATGTAGTTTATTTTAATAATAGTGTTCAGTTAGACATAAAAAATCAGTATTAAAAGAGAAACATTCTTTATCAAGTTTAAAGTTTTAAGTTAGATTTCTATATGATCATACAAATATGTAGGCTACATTTGTTGTATCCACTCTCATAGATAGATTTTCTGTGCAATATAGACCTTTATAAAGTATTGAAAAGTTAGTAGATCTAGAATGAATTAATTCTAAATTACTAATAGATGTAATAGATACACGTGTTCCGGCATTATTTGGTTTGCTAAAAAAAATGTCTCGATATAGATCTAATAGCATAATAGGATTTCTATAACAACTAACTTAGATAAATAAGTTTTCCTAACGTCTTGAGTCAGTCAAATTTTATCTCCCCTGAAGGATGGTCTATTTTTACTTTTTTTTACATAAAATATTGGTTTTCAGTTGCACATTCCCATGTTTTCTTTCTTGATTGACTTAAAAGGCAATAAATATTATATTGCAGTTTTTAAAGGTTGTTGTAAAAGACAAACGGATTATAACTTATTTACTATGCACGTTTATTTTTACATAGCTAGTATTTGGTTAAGCGACCAATTTTATAGCTATTCATCTTTCAAACAAAACCTGTACCAAGATTATAGCAGGTATCGCTTCTCGGCCTTTTGGCTAAGATCAAAGTGTAGTATCTGTTCTTATCAGCTTAATATCTGATACGTCCCCCATTGGGGGACTTCGATATTAAACTGATTTTTGGACACAGGTGAGATGTCAGGGGCTTGCTCCGCTCTCGCCACGGGTTGGCCCGGTATTGCAGTGCCACCGGGATCGGCCCACTTCCCCAACAGGGGTAAAAACAAACATACAACCAACACACTATATGTTGTCAACGATATTGTGTAATATGTCTGCCGGCAAGCATTATGTTTGATGGCGTAATAATTCTGAATCTTATTTGGGCAATGCTAAAAGCCAAATATCTAAGTCTGAAAAAAAATCTGTATAGCGATATACAATTTACTCCAGGGTTGGAAAGTCTGGACCTTTTGGTTTTTGAGAATACAATTTTTAGAGTTGTCAGTATTTACATATAATGTAACCACTATAGAGCGGGACCTGTTAAGAAAACAGGGGGATAATTTGAACACCCGTAGTAGGAATTCACTAGACAATGCTACACACTGAATATCAAGTTATGGGACTTGCGATTTTAGACAATATTAGCTATAACACACTGATAGTTGTGTTACACATGAAGCTCCGCTGACCATAGCTATTAGAAATGACACAATGAACAACCAGACATGCATAAATTGTCGCAAAAATAAGATTCAGAATTATTAGGCCATCAAACATAGTGCTTGCCGGCAGACAGACTACACAGCATCGTTGTTTGATTGAATCTTTGTTTTTTTTCCCCCTGAAGGGAAGTGGGCCGATCCCGGAGGTACTGCAATAGGCCAACCGTGGCGAGAGCGGAGCAAGCCCGACATCTCACCTGGTCCAAAAATCAGTTTAATATCGAAGTCCCCCAATGGGGGACGTATCAGATATTAAGCTGATAAGAACAGATACTACACTTTGATCTTAGCCAAAAGGCCGAGAAGCGATACATGATACAACTTTGGTACAGGTTTTGTTTGAAAGATAAAGTTTAAAGAGGCACTCCCTACATCTAGCAGATTATATTCTCGATACATAAATTATGTGTTCATTGGACGTAAAATGATCAATGAATACATTTTCATGTGACCTTGACCTTTGAGGTAGGGACATGGTTCTTGCAGACAACACATTGTCTTGATGTGCTGAACATTTGTGCCAAGTTATTTTAAATCAATTAATGCATGGCAAAGTTACAATCCGGACACAAATGTATGCATATATACAGGATTCCATTACCTATAAACTCTGTGACCTTGACTTTTGAGGTAGGGACATGGGTCTTGCACGCGATACATCGGCTTGATGTGCTGAACATTTGTGCCAAGTTATTTTTAAATCAATCAATACATGATAAAGTTATAGTCCGGACACAAATGTATGCATATATACAGGATTCTATTACCTAAAAACTTTAAGTGTGACCTTGACCTTTGAGGTAGCGATGTGGGTCTTGCACGTCGTCTTGATGTGCTAGACATTTGTGCCAAGTTATTTTAAAATCCTTCAATGCATGACAAAGTTACAGTCCGGACACGAATGTGTGCATATATGCATATATAGAGGAATCCATTACCTTCAAACTCTAAGTGTGACCTTGACCTTTGAGGTAGGGACGTGGGTCTTGCACGCGACACGTCGTCTTGATGTGCTTGACATTTGTGCCAAGTTATTTTAAAATCCTTCAATGCATGACAAAGTTACAGTCCGGACACGAATGTGTGCATATATAGAGGATTTCATTACCTTCAAACTCTAAGTGTGACCTTGACCTTTGAGGTAGGGACGTGGGTCTTACACGCGACATGTCGTCTTGATGTGCTAGACATTTGTGCCAAGTTATTTTAAAATCCTTCAATGCATGACAAAGTTACAGTCCGGACACGAATTTTTTTTGGTGTACATTTATTTGCATGTCTAGATAGGTATTTATAAAAATAGACTAATTTGCGCCAAAAGTAAACGTTTCCTTCATGTGAGCACAGTGGTGCATGTGCTCGTTTCCCAAAATATAACTAAAACACCGAGAGAAGGTGTGGCGGCAAATATCTTGATACTGTGATTTAGACAATCTGTAATATTAATTTATTAAAGATAATCATAACTTGTTAGATCAATGCGGTGATAAGACGAATGCATTTTAATTAGTTAAACAACGTAAGTTAGAATGGGTCTCCTTGAATTCCTTCGGGGCCATGCTTCAACATCAACCATCACAAATTTCCCTTTGCTGCCCAAGCATACAAACAGCATCTCTATAATAGATGTAAACTAATTGATGCACGGGTTCCGGCATATTCGATTTGCTGCCAATAAAATTTCTCGGTTTAATAGAATATAATATAATAGGATTTCTATAATAGTTAGCTTAAATAAATAAGATTTCCTAAAAACTAAATTATTTCAATTTTATCTCCCCTGAAGGATGGTCTATTTTTAGACTAATAATTATGTGCGTTAATAATGGAGTCATTAACATAAAATACTGGTTTTCAGTTGCACGTTCTCATGTTTTCTTTCTTGATTGACTTAAAAAGCAATAAATATTATATTGCAGATTTTAAATGTTGTTGTAAAAGACAAACGGATTACAACTTATTTACTATGCACGTTTATTTTTACATAGCTAGTATTTGGTTAAGCGACCAATTTTATAGCTATTTATCTTTCAAAGAAAACCTGTACCAAAATTGTATCATGTATCGCTTCTCGGCCTTTTGGCTAAGATCAAAGTGTAGTATCTGTTCTTATCAGCTTAATATCTGATACGTCCCCCATTGGGGGACTTCGATATTAAACTGATTTTTGGACACAGGTGAGATGTCAGGGGCTTGCTCCGCTCTCGCCACGGGTTGGCCCGGTATTGCAGTACCTCCGGGATCGGCCCACTTCCCTTCAGGGGGAAAAAAACAAAGATTCAATCAAACAACGATGCTGTGTAGTCTGTCTGCCGGCAAGCACTATGTTTGATGGCCTAATAATTCTGAATCTTATTTTTGCGACAATTTATGCATGACTGGTTGTTCATTGTGTCATTTCTAATAGCTATGGTCAGCGGAGCTTCATGTGTAACACAATTATCAGTGTGTTATAGCTAATATTGTCTGAAATCGCAAGTCCCATAACTTCATATTCAGTGTGTAGCATTGTCTAGACTTGGATTATATGGCTTGTAGCATTGCCCACTCGTCTTGTTAACTTGATTTTCCATAATAAGTACAATATATACATGTAACGTAATCAAATGGATTAGACCATGGTTTAAATTACAGTTTTGCACAACATTGTCTGACCTTATCGCTACTGACCTACTTTCTTGATGGATTTCTTTTACCATTTGATTTCGTATATAGTGGCAAAATTTGTTTCTGAATAGTTGAGTGTGCTAGATTTTGGACAGCTCTGATTTTTTGTGCAGTTGGTTTTCAAGACAGATTGAAAGCATTGATATGCCACTTCTGTGCTGTTTGCTTTAAGGCTCGAGACTTCTGGCGGTAAACAACTCATGTTTAGGTAACTTGAACACATACCTACCTGGATTTTTACAATGGGATCTTCTGACTATCTATCTATATATCTTTCATTTCTAGGGACTTAGACTTGACGCGTGTCAACTGAATGTTAATAAGAACTGAAATAAAAGAATGAAGTAAGGTTGGTTAAAATAAGGTTAAAAAACAGCAATCTGATTAAAATCATCTCGTGAACTTTAGTCAGTTTAAAAAAACAGCAGATTTATTTAGGGAGACATAATGTTCAATCTGACTAACTGCCAAACTGAACTCTAGACCGGACATCATGACAATATCTGTTGGTAAGGCATTCCAGCGGACAATGAGTTTACGGAAACAAGAGGGCCAAGATGGCTCTATATCGCTCACCTGCTACTAATGACAATATGTGACCAAACTTCAACTCTAATTAAACTATATATCATAAACGCAAACATTCTGTTTGACATTGACAAGGGAAAACTTTTGACCAATTTACATGATGATTGGGTTGTAAATGTAGACTGTATGGCATACACTAGGTTTTTAACCGGGTGACCTAGTTTTTGATCTCAGATTACCCATATTCATACTCGACCTAAATTTCAACAAGACAATCATACTGACAAAGTTTCATGAAGATAGTATGAAAAACGCAGCCTCTATTGCATAAACATGGTTTTTCTATGATTTGACCCCGTGACCTAGTTTTTGACCCTAAGTGACCCATGTTCAAACTCGACCTAGATGCCGTCAAGGCAATTATACTGACCAAGTTTCATGAAGGTCCAATGAAAAATGCAACCTCTGTAGCATACACAAGGTTTTTCTATGATTTGACCGGGTGACCTAGTTTTTGACCCTAGATCGACCTCGACCCATATTTCATCAGGGCAATCATACTGACCAAGTTGCATGAAGATCCAACGAAAAGTGCAACCTCTATTGCATACTGAAGGTATTTTATTATTTGACCTGGTGACCTAGTTTTTGACCCTAGATGACCCATGTTCAAACTCGAGCTAGATTTTAGTAAAGCAATCATACTGACCAAGTTTCATGAAGATCCAATGAAAAATCGAACTCAACCTACATTTTATCAAAGCAATCATACTGGCCAAGTTTCATGAAGGTCCGATGAAAAATGCAACCTCTATAGCATACACAAGGTTTTGCTATGATTTGACCCCATGACCTACTGTTTTACCCTAGATGATCCATGTTCGAATTCGACCTTGATTTCATCAAGCTAATCATACTGACCAAGTTTCATGTCCCATTTTGACTCCCAAAGTTCCAGCTGGTGTAAATCTTGTTATGGAAGAATAGGAGACAGACAGTGACAGATTGAGAGCTGTGTCATCTGCAAAGAGACGGACTTTGAAAAATTTAACATAGGAAGATTGTTAATATAGATAAGAAACAGAAGCGGCCCAAGGACCGAACCCTGGGGAAAACCGGAGACTGGTATAGAACTAGATGTTGAGCCATTTATTACTATATATTCCAACCTATTGTCTAGGAAACTATTGATCCATTTGAGACTTTAACCCCTTATGCCATAGTAATGCAGCTTATACAGCAGTTTTTTCATGGTTGGTCATATCAAAAGCTTTTGTAAAGTCGAGAAGTATTAAGTCTACTCGACTTCTTTGGTTTACAGACTGGATAATATCATCTTGCAGCCAAGGAATTGAGTTTGGCATGACCGTTTTTCTTGGAAACTATGATAACCTTCAATTTAGACAGGTCTATTTCTGTATATAGTGATATTTTGTAGAATCACAATATAAAGGCTAAAACCCTAAATCAGACAATTGTATTTGACGTCTACTTTGGAGCGTAGCTGCTTGAAATGGTATATACTAGGTACAAATAGGTACAAATTTATTGAATAAAATGGATTAAAATGAGGAACTTGTCTTTTTGTAGTAAATATGGTAGGAGAAGTAAACGACCTCCACTGATTTAAGGTCAACTTTATTGGAATTTCGGTCAAAGCCAATATTGTTAGTTTTTCTGAGTGGTGGAAGTTTTGGGATTTGCAGATTTTACATGAGAATATTGAAATATATCAACAAAGCCTTTATTTAGATCTGTGCATTTAATGCATTTTCTGCACATGAAGACAATTACATAACAACTGGATTTCAATTTTGTTTTACATGGTTCTCAAATTCACTACACGTTTTAAAATTACAAACAAAACTTTTTGATTACAAAACATAACAATAATTGACAATAAGTGGATGTGATCACTTGCAACAGTCTTTACTGCATTGTTGTAATAAAAATAACTTCTTTAGAAAAAAAAGGCGTGTTTTTACAATGTTGTCTGACTTACTCACAAAAGAGTATCCATATTTATATCACTACCAACTACTGTCATAGCACAAAAAAGAAACCTTATTACACTATAATAATTGATGACTAATTAATGATTTCACGTAGTCATATACATGTATTACCAAAACTTGTACAACATCATGAACATGTCATACATTTTGAAGTACACACAAAAATTGGAATCGTCTTTTTAATCTAACCAAAATTTTAAAAAATCTAACAAGACTTTATTCTTCCGAAAAGGCCTAGGGCCTTTTATGTTTATTACTGGGCATCAGAACTTCAAATGGTGGTTTATTAGACCACGATAAACAATGCTAAAACGGATATTATTATCTTATGAGCGGACTAGCAAGAGACTATGTATGATGTAAAATTGTGCAGTATGACATACATGTATTAGTAAATAAATCACATAAAATAGAGTTTGGCATTCATGCCTTTAACCTTTCAACATTTGTAATATAAAAAAACGTATCTGGTGGCTTGTTTTGTCTAAGGTCCAGTATACTGAAATTCAAACATCTGAGGTTTAAGCTGACATTTTTAAAGGACATTGAAAACGACATTGGACGCAATTCCACAAGATTTGAAAATTTTCAGTTTACCCTTATTTAATAACAGGCCCATGTGGGACTTGTGTTTTGATGTCATGGAAATATTTTTTCATAGACTTAAAAAAGACCTGTCATTCTCACACCCATTAATATTGACATCTTAACAAAACTCTCATTAGCTAAAACATCCATGCGCAAGTTTTCAGACATGGTGACCCCTGGGTGTGACCCCTATTACACGGACCAATGAATTTTGAAGCTCAGCCTCTTTGCCCCTGTTTACAGCATCTCCGGTGACACAGGAAGTAGCCCGACATATTGTACAGTGTTTTCATAAACACACACATGTCTGCTGTGTATGTATCAACATATGCTTATGTGTCTGAACGTTATGCTTTATAAAAGCATCAGACATCCAGTCATACATTCTGATACACAATTAATTTAGATGATAAGGTGTTACTTTATTGTATGAAAACTTGCGCATGGACTTTTTCTCTCTAATAACTTCTCATATTTTCACTTTTGTATCATTTATTTATAATTAAGTTCTATCTACACATGTAAATTTAATTTTGACAGTTTTGAACTGTGACCCATGTACTTCAATAATTTTACATACTCATTAATTTGAGAACTGACATGAACACTTTAAAATAAAGTAGGAAGTAAAACCTTCAGGAAAAAAAGGGCCATGATGGCCCCTTACGCCCCCCCCCCGTACAACTGCTTTAACAAAGTTGCTAGAAATCATCGAAACAACCTTTCTGACAATCCAGGAATTTGGGCTGAAAATGTTACCTCTTTGGGCTAAAAGTCCCAGTGTTAACAAGGTTTTTCCATATTTGGGCTGTGGGACCTAGTTTTTGACCCCAGGTGACCCATATTAAAACTTGAGCTAGAAATCAACCAAAACCTTCTGAAAATTGCCAGGATATTTGGACTGAAACAGTAGCCTCGAAGCCTTAAAAAATTTTCCTTTTTTTTGGTTTTTTTTGACCTAGTTTTTCATCCGAGATGACCATATTCAACTCCCCCCGAGTAATTATGGGACAAACATCCTGACCCAAAGTTTCGCCACTAGTAACCAATTGAGGGACCACACCTCCGGACCATTCATCCGATCCTAATGCTACCTTGCGCTCAGGTACAAAAATCTGAAATTTGTAGTAACCAATTGTCGGAGATTAACATTATTTAAATCTGACAGAATTTTATCATAATTGCATACCATAAAAAAGCAAAATCAACAAATACATGCTGTCCAGCAGCATTTACAACTACTGCATGCCCTCAATTACAGTTCATGTAATATACATGTATGTGTAATGTTCTCTTCAATATGAAATTTTTCATCTTGCAGAATGAAAACAAGCACATCTTTTAAAACTAAGTTATCTGAACACAAGTTAAAACTATCATGAAATACTGACAGATAACCTAACCAAATTAACTACCACATATATTTTTCTCGTTCATCGACATAGCTTCAAAGTAGATATTTACAACTTACAAGATTAACTATCAAAGCTGGTGATCAATTGTGAACCAATCATTTAAACCCGCAGTTTACCAGAGCTTTGTACTATGCAGATTCAGGAAAGTTGTAAACAGACGAGAATGGACCGTTCCAGTTTTAAGGACAGATTTGAAAGTCTACCTATGTTTATTGTTAAGGGATTATTTTCTTTTCATGGCTAGGTTAACTGCTCATTAACAGTACCACAAACGAACTCACATGTTCTTTTTTTGCCAACAAGGTCAACCATTGGACATGTGATGTCCCAGTGTGACCATTGGATAATCTAGCAAATTCATTTTTTTAAAATATAAGTCAACACTGGAACTGTCCATACCTTGGTGACCCCTTACTGGCAAGACTTTCTCAAATACAACAATACATTTTTAAATTCTTTCAAAGGTATCAGGTAACTCAGTCCTTTCTTACAATGTAATGAAAACTTAATAGAGATATTGATATGTCATAAATATACATACATTTTTAAACAATAATTTTATAGCAATGTAAATAACAAATACAATTTTTTCTTTTTTAATAATATAACAAAACAATGTACTACAAAAAGAAACAAAATCTAGTGAGACTTTGAAGTCATACAATTCTGTTCCAGCAAAATCTTATTTATCACAGGGTGACACATCAGTTGCTCTATCTTGTCCAAAAATGATGAAACAAAGTTCAAACATAAGCCTGCAAGATATCTCTGACTTCAGAAAACTCTAGTTTGACACAGGAAGAGCAGCATCAAATGGTTGTAAAGACAGACAAAATTATCTTGTATATATCTATCTATAATAAGAAAAAGTAGGAACTCTTTTTTTGTGGTTTTTCTATCAAGTATGACTTTTTAATAAGAAACAAAACAATATAGAAATAAATTTAGCACAAGTTAAAATGTATTTCTGGGTGAAATATAATTGTATGCCAACAAACATTGCTTCCACAAAAAAAAACTGTGAAACACAACACCAATCATACAGACATCGTTCACATGAATATGAAATTAAATATGAACATGTGAATTCACTTTTACTAGAGTAAAGCATTATTTTCTTTGCAAGTATCCCCCCAACTCACATACACAACAGTGCCAGTTGCCTTTCAAACTCCCTCTATGTTCTTTTACTAGTGATGCATTATTTTCTTTGCAAGTACCCCCCCCAACACACATACACAACAGTGCTAAAGTTATCTTTGCCCCTCAGTTTACTGACTTTCTTCAGTAAGTTTGTTAACATGTAACCAAGTGTATTAACCAAGTTTGAATAAACACAATTCTTTCACATAGCTCAAACACTGTCAACTAAATAGCTAAAGAATAGCTATCTTTTTCATTTTGCAAAGATCTTAAAGAAAAAAGGTTTTCCAGCAAACAAAACTTTTTTACGACAGTAAAAGCTTTTGGTGATTAATCAACAAAACATGATGGCTGTATATTGCTCATCCGAATACCATTGCTCAAAACACCAAGGTCAAGTGTGATGAAAATCATATTAGCATTGACTCAACTATGAATCCTATCAAAAAGATCTGCTATGATCTGATAGTATGACCAGCTATTTTTCAGACCTGGTCCTGATTCCCCATGGTCAAATCATGTCACAGAAAAAAGACAGGGCTCCAGTTCAAACTTCTGAATTACTGATTGACAAGCACTGTATCACATTGCCTAGAACTTACATAATTATGGAAAACTGCTCAATAATTTTTATTTTTAACTTCAAAAATAAAACCAACATTAATAATTGTAACAAGACTCTACATTACAACTAACTGTGGGAGAAGTGCCATTGGTTTTTTTGTCCAAAAAATGTACATAACATATAAATTTGAATGTGAGCAAATGTACACACAACCATAATATTATAAATGTACTTTATGTCATACAATTTATATACTGTAAACATTCATTATACTTAATGGTATAGAGAATAATTGTTGGTTTCGATGTAATATTGTGTTATGATGTCACTGAGTTGGCACAAGAGAGATATTTTCACAAGTGGAGCAGCCACAAGTGAAAATAACTACTTTTGGTGTTCATGAGTGAAACATACTTGTCTGTTTAACTTATGTTTAAAACTCTTCATTTGGTTTAATAAAATGTTGAAAATTGCGGAAAATGTATCCAGAAATCATCACATACATTAAAATGACATCATCATTTGGTTTTCAGTATTCATTAAACTTGGTATACATATTTTGGACTTTTTGACATTAATTCGGGTAAAAGATTCTTATAACTTCACTGTTCAAACAGTGAGCTTATTAGCTAATAATCAAACATTATATTTCAATAAGTCTCCAAATAACGTAGAGTAAAATGCAGGAAAGCATAAAGTATTTGTATAACAGTCATCCAACATGGACATTGACTCTTATACACATTCTGAATGCCTCTACAAGAACTGTAGTACATTCTGGTAAGTTATCTAATCGGACTACACATTCTGCCTGTAGATATTGCAACTAAGTTTCATAACTGTTCGAATGAACACTGATAAAACACTTAAACTCTTCAAAGGCAATAACTCAGCAATTGTTCAAAGTTACCAGTGATCAACCTTGATCCAGATCTTTTCCATATTGCGGGACAATATTCGCAAACATTTCACTATTCAATAATATTATCGATGCTAGAATTTCTGAATGTCATGCCTTTCATCTTTTCACATACACCCTTCTCATTTACACTTGTTCTTTCTATTTTACATGTTGTTCACAACTTATTCAATCTAATGAGAGTATGGAATGCTGAAGTGCTTGATATTGTCTGAATGTACTATACATGTTCTATACATGTGTATCATGAACTGAAAATGCATGCTTCTTGTGTTTGGTTTTCTCTGTTTTCACAAATTCTGTGCTCTGTTTTCTTTGGTGTCCTGCAAAACAAGTACAAAGTAGGATATTAAATGTTTAATATACAGAACAGCTATTACCAGGTAATTTTATTTCAATCAATTTTAATTTCTCAACCTCTTAATTGAAAACATGTTAAACAAACTAAAAATATGCTTTACAACATTCATATGTATGTGAAATGACTGTAACAAACAAATCAGAAAGACATACCGAATGTAACTAAAGCACTTCCTATAGCTAGCCCTGAGCTACCAGGGGGAGACCACTCCTCTTCCCCACATGGTAACTGTACAAACAATGATAACACTGCTGCCTTTTGGTTATGTAATGGTTCTAATGCTATCTGGCCTGGTTTGTGTGAAGGCTGTAAATAGAAAACTTGTAATGCAGAAATATCATTTTACGTTAGTTTGTACAAGTACTGTAAACTCCATATATATAAAACACTCATTGGAAACATTTCAATTTGTTCCTTATATCCGGGTATGTTATATCTGTATAGCATTTTCATATATAAAAGAAAACAATCAAGCCTAGAAAATGTGTTCCTTATATCCAGAATTTAACTTTATCCCTAGTCATTATATATGTAGTTCACTGTACTAGCATTTTGAAATCTGACAAAGACCCTGAGAGCACTGCATCATGATTTCATGAAGTGGCCATTTATTACAATAATTTCGCAATTCATTTGTTCTACTAAATGTTCTTTCTCCTAGGTCCTTCTTGCCTAATGTTTGCCACATGTCAATATCTGGTATTTTCTATTTTGTTACAACAGGATGGTCACATTGACCCTATATCACCTCACTCAAGTTTTAATGCAGTTCCTGAACACCTTCAACCCCGAGAGGTTGTCATATTTTGAGAGACAGAGTTCATTTTAAAACACAGAATTAGAAGTCACCTAAAAAAATCACATATTAACTATAGAGCATCATTCAAGGATATTTTGGTAAAGTTTGATTTTTGATACTGACCGAATAAAATTTGGAGGAATGATTCTGTAAAGTTTGATATCTGAAACTAGTCAAGTTGTTTTGGAGATATGGTTTGATGGGAACTGCTAATGATGCATGGAACGACACACAACAGGAACAGTGTTGTCATACTAGCTCATCTGGGGTGCACTGTGCTTTGGTACGCTAAAAAGCTGCTAGGGGGGTTTACATATGACTTCTAAACAAAAATGAAATCTTATAAGTTCTCTCATATTACAAAAGAGTAATCCCTAAACATCGTAAAACACACATCAACCATCAGACTCCTCTTAGAGGACCCCTTTGTCATGAAAGTCTCCATCATTATGAATCAATCTGGTCAGCTAGGTAAACTAGAAACACCCAAGCAACTGAATTTATGGTATTTGTAGTAGACGTACTCTTTTTCTCTTCCGTAAGTCAGGATTGGTATCTTTCTTATCAGCCAGTGCTGCGATACTCTCTTTCTGTCTCTCTACTTCTATCACTGCTGTAGCAAATGGTCTGCTTGCCATTTCTTCCATCTCTACAATCATCCTCTGTGGAAAAAAAATCATCGAACAATCAGACAATTGCAATAATGAACATGCTGTCGAGATTCAGGGATCATTGAAATAGGATCTCTGATGTTGTATTGTTTGTGTGACATACTCCTGAACATTTCATGATCGTAAACATTTATTATTGTAGTCAATTCATCCATCGAATGCTGTTGAATGTTTGGTTATAAATCACATTTTTAAACACATTTTAAAACCTTTGACCTCCAATGTGAACGTGCCCTTAAAGTTTTAAGACCTGTGCCTAGCATATTTCAATTTGTCCAATGAATTTGATCAATTTTGGAAGTATTTTAATATTTATCACAATGGTTTGGATATGTAATTCATTCTTAACTTTAGTTTTAAATCTGACTTTTGACCAGCAAATGATACCTTGATCTTTAACCAAGGAACGTGGGTTTTGCACATGTTTCATGGTACATTGTATAAGGTAAGTTAACCTGCATAATGAAAGTACAGTCAAACCTGTGAACAAAGACCAATGTTCAGAAGCTACAAATGTGGTCTTTGTTCACAGGTGGTCTTTATTCACAGGTGTGTCTACTATGTATTAATAATGCACGGTAATCTCCCTGCTGGTCTTTATTCGCAGGGTCGTCTCTATTCGGAGGTGGTCTTTAACACAGGTTTAACTGTATATAATGATGACATTACCTGTCTACGTCTGTAGCTGTCATACTTGTGTTTGACTTTATACAAAACTGCTGCTATGATGAGCAAGGTAAGGAAACAGCTGGAAGAAAAAACAAATACAAAGTTAATATTTACTACAATGATCATATGAAGTTGATTTTGGTTGTTAAGTGGATAATACCTCTATATATGAGTCAGTCTGACAATTAGACCTTGGATGAATACCTGGGTATCAGATATGGTAATGTCACTACTTTGGACTGAATCCCTAATGATTTGTAATAAACCAACTATTAAATCAAATCTTAAAATGAACTTGAGAAGTCAGAAGGCTTACTATATACTTACCTAAAGAATGTAACAAAGAAATGGACTAGATCAATCTTTGGGAACTGTGAAAAGGAGATCTGAAAAATGAAAAGCGAAAAGGATTATAAATGACATTAAGCCTGCTAGTAGGAAGTGATTCTACCTTGGTGAACATTGCAGATCATGATCTGCACTATTAGGGAAATTTGCACTTAGCACTGTTTTGAACAATTAATACAGTCCTAATACAGAAGATGGATAAATCCATTTTAGACATTTAGCAGAATATATTTGTAATTCATCCAATGAATGTGAATACTTGTTTGCAGCTAAATTGGAAACATGAAGCATTATTTGTTTTAACTGTATTTACATGAACAAAATATCCGTATTTTTCTTCAAATAGCTGGACTTTTTTTACAAAGAAAACAGAATACTACATTGTCTTTCAATACATTTCTGAAATCTTAGACTGTGCAAATATAACTACATTATAACATGCTATTTCCTAAACCTGAAACACAAATCTGAGAAAACCTTCTTGCCACTGAAATACAGACATTAAGTACAGTAAACTCCATATATATAACAAACTCTTTGGAGTCATTTAGATTTCTTCCTTATATCTGCAATATGTTACATCCATAAAGCAATTTCGTTTTAATTAAAGCAGGGAAAAATGCACCCAGAAAAATTCTTCCTTTTATCTGAGATATGTTATTTTTGGAGTTGATACATACAGAGTTCACCGTAATGTCTACGATGACATTCCATTTACATTTCTCACAATCAATGTTAATATATGTGTTGCTCACCTGTAGCCAGAATGGAGTTTCAAAATCATAAACATACACGAAGAACGTAACATTATCATCTGGACCAAAGTTGTAATCTTTATGTTCAAACTTTGATCTGAAGTAGGTGCACATGTATGATCTTGTCAGGTATTGTTCTTTTGGGTGAGATTCTGCAACAGAAAATATACAACTTTAGTTAGAATTTTTTTATCACTATTATTGTTATTTTATCATTACAATTGTATTATAATTGTTATAACAACAAGCTAACATCAAACTGTCCAGCTCAATATGTAAGGGAGGCATGATGGTGTTCAGGTAGAGCACTGGATTCCTTATCTGGAGGTCCTGGGTTGGAATCTCGGCAGCGGCATCTGACTGCGACCTCCACAATCCCTTGTTTTGACACAAGTATGAGTTAGAACTCGATGAAGCCATCATTGAGAGTAGTTAATGTAAGTTGTAAGAACTTATTCTACAAGTGATGTAAAAGAAGTCATTTTAACTAACTCAATAATTTAGCCTTTTCACAGCTTGAGGCTTACTTATATCATCCCTAAGATAATGGCAATGATCAGCACGTAAACATTATAGTGCTAAGTTTATCTGAATCAGTGATATGTAGTACAATACTCAAGAGATGTATCGCTATTGACTGACACTTGTCTAATGTTTTACTCATATTGCTTAAGTTTGCAGATTAAATTGAAGCTGGTAAAATGTCTAGTATAAATCAGTTAAAAGAATTTTCTATGGACGTTTACAGGTAACATTAAAAATGTTCAGGGTTTGAATTAGAAATACTAAGTTAACTTACTCGATTTCCAAGTAATATTGATGTAGGCTCTTCCTGAACAATTCAGAGTAAAATCCACGTCTCTATCATTCTATAATTACACAAAATAAATTCTTCCTCAGTGCAAAACAAACAGCAAGTTTATTACTCAATACTCCTTTCAAATGTACTTGCAAAATACATTACCGGTACCCAAGAACTTAAACACTCCTCTTCAAATCATCTTTCAATAGTGAATATGTTGAAGCTGTTTGATAGATACAAATGAATTGACCATGATGACCCTATATCGCTCACTTTATATTCCACTGCAGCTCCAGAAACCTTCATTCTCACTAAGATGTCTTACAAGAGAAAGGGCTATTACCACAGATTATTTTGGCAACAAATATAATGAATACTGCCCTTCTCTGAACTGGCCAAACATTGTATTTTGTTATGAAATTACAAATTGATTGAGTACACTGAATATGAAGTGCTGACACCTAACTTGGAGATGGTAGGGTCTAATCCAGACAAAGGAATTGGTCTGGGATTTCCACAATCCTTTCTTTCAGCCTTTACTGGGCAGAAGCCCAGAAAGCAGCCATCAAGAGCAGTTGATATAAACTGCAAGAACTATAGTCTACAACAAGAGCTGTCCCTCACAAGTGACGAATGCCCCCGAAAGAGGCCCCCCCACCCCCCCCCCCCCCTCCTCCATGTGCTCAATAAATGTGCTATGTAATTTTAAATCCTTCCATGCATGACAGAGTAATCATGCATACAGTATTCCATTACCCTTTAAAACTAAGTGTGACCTTGACCTTTGGGGGGGCTGGCCCCCCCCCCAAGTAGGGATTTGGTTCTTCAAAAAAACCCCCTTTTTTTTTTTTATATTTTTTAAGTTATTTTAAAACCTTCAAAGCATAATTATTCGGACACAATGTACGCATATATAGAGTTCCAGTTACCTATAAATTCTAAGCTTGCCTTTGTGGTAGGATGTGGGTCTTGCCCGAACTATAGTGCTAGACATTTGTGCCAAATTATTTTAAAATCCTTCAAAGCATGAAAAATAAGTCCGGACACAAATGCGGGAAAAAAAAAAAAAAAAAAAGGAATCCATTACCCTTAGAACTGTAAGCCTTGACCCCTTTGAGGTGGGACGTGGGTCTTGCACACCACCCGCCCGTCTTGATGTGCAGACATTTGTGCCAAGTTATTTTAAAATCTCCATCAATGACAAAGTTAAACTCCGTTACAGCGGTGCTATATCCATATATAGAGGAATCCATTACCTTCAAATTAAGTATGACCTTGACCTTTGAGGTAGGGACGTGGGTCTTGCACGCACAGTCGTCTTGATGTGCTAGACATGTGGGCCTAGTTATTTTAAAATCCTTCAATGCATGACAAAGTTACGTCCAAACACGAATGTGTCATATATAGAGGATTCCATAACCTTCATACTCAGTGTGACCCTCACCCTTGAGGGTAGGGATGTGGGTCTTGCACGCGACCGTCGTCTTGATGTGCTGGACTGTGTGCCAAGTTATTTTAAAATCCTTCCATGCATACGAGTTGTCAGAGAGAATTGGTAAGTGGGGACCCCCCACCGACCGACCGACGACGACGCCTCCCCCCCCCCCCCCCCCCCCCCCCTTGACACAAAAATACTGAAGCAAAACCAATGTCTTTAAATTAATCTACACTGATTTGCCATTGTTAACCAATTATTCATCTCTTAAGACATCAGGTGATAATATGATCAAGTGATTGCATTCCCAGGGTAAACTACTGCCACTATACACACTATCAAATACAAGTAAGAAAGTAGTAGAACTAGTTGAAGAAGTTGACACAGCCTATTAAGACAAACTTTTTCGATACATGGAGGGTGTGATCACTAAACACCTGATTCTGTTTATGCCTACACTATGTATGAACACAAACACTGATGTATACTTACAGCTACAGGTATATTCATGAAGTTGATACCAGTGTAATGTTTATCCTCTGGCTTGGAGAGGTTGAATGTAAACTGATAGTCTGTCCTCAGGTCATCTACAACAACAACATCAACTACAGCTGCATGATAACATAATTAGGCCATATGGCAATAACATAATAGTAAAATCTCCACAAACGATGACCATCCAAATGATCCAATAATGAAATTTGTCGTATCTGTCAATATAACATGGCCGCTGTCATTAAATATGACCAAATGTCTACAAACTACAGCAAAATGTCAACAAAATATGGTCAAAATATGTCTGCAAAATACAGCTACAGAGAAAAAGTACTCTAAAGTGCTCAATAAAATTTATGTCCTCAATTTTTGCTGCCGATTCTTTTCTCTTTTCAAAGTTTTTTACGAAAATAGAAAATGCAAGAGCACTGTCTTGCAGGTCCAGAGACTCATCTATCTTTTTCTCTATGAACTGCGAAAATCACTACCCTAAAAGAAGCACTCCCTAAAACTTTAAGCTATATATTCCAGTCTTCATCGGTAAAATCACACTTTTGAAATATATTGCAGTATGGTAAATCATTCAATAATCTATGTAAAGTTGTTGTTGTACAATTTACGGGCAGATAGCGATTTATAACAAGGTCTCAATGTTGATAACTTGTCCTAAAATGAGGCATTTTCAGATATATGTTGTTCCTTAAAATTGTATTTATTTATCATTTTACATTCATTGCACACATTATTAATGTTTGGAGAATATAATCTGCTAGTTACAGGAAGAGCTCCTTTAAAGCCAGATTAACTTAAAATTAAATATTAAAAGTCTTACAGTAACAAGTTCCATCATCATTTGGATTACCAAAGTAGTTGTTCTGGAAATCACATCTGAAAATGGATGTAAAGTTTAGCAATCTTGCACAGTCATACTTAATGGCTCTAGAGCCTTCAGACCAAAACTTTTGTGTAAACGGCAAAAAAATCGGTATTGAACTTTCGTGTAAATCACACTGCTAAAAACTGTGTATGGCATGCTCTCCTGATTAGACGCATGAGAAAGAACTATTATACTTTATTAAATAAAGGTCAAACAAGGCATGGTAGATATTTTTTTTAATATTCAATTTGCAGAGCACTTACATTGTTTTTAAGATTTACTTAACAAAGCAAGGTTCTCTTGGTATAAAACAGTACATGAAAACTTACACTTGACATTTGTCACCTTTGACTCCTCGTGTTTTACAATGACATGCACCTGTCAGTCCATTGCACATGTCTGCCTGCCCGTTACAGCTACATGCTGAAATAAAACCACATAAATGCAACTCAAACAAAAAGTATAACTGAAGTAATAGTAAAAGAAAGTTAGGTTAAGTAGAGGGTGGCACAATGGTTGAGTTGTTAACACTCTGGATTACCAATCTGGAGGTTATCGGTTTGAATCCTTGCCGGGGCACTGAAAATTTCATAAACACCCATGTGCACAATTTCAAATGCAAATTGGAATTTCTATAGTTTCATGATTCTAGCTCTAATACTTTTTGAGTTACATGTAACACAAGCTGAAAAGGCATATGCTAGGCTATTTCAAGTGCCAGAAACTTCTCATTTTGGGTGAAGGTCAAACAAAAGCCCAGATGCCCATCTTAACATGTTGATCATGTCTCTATTGTGTGATGATTATAGGCATAACAATTTTAGAGTTCAGACTGACACAAGCTAAAAATGCCCAAATTTTGCTAAGACATGGGCAATAACTCTGCTCTTATCGAGAACCAGTCCCAGATGTCTTAATCAACATAGTGATTTACATTTGTATGTGGTTTCATTATTCTAACTTTAATGGTTTTTGATTTCAAACATAGAGACCGACAAACAGAATTGGGCAAATGTATATATTCCACCAGGCACAGTGGGGGAACAAAAAGCTAAAAAAACTAGTAAACTTTTACCTGTGCAGTTACCGCCATTTTTGGGATTTCCATAAAATCCTTCAATACATTCATCACAATGATCGCCTTTAGTTAGATTCTGACAAGCGTCGCATTTGTTTGACACATTGTTACATGTGCTGTGTCCATTACACTGGCATACTGGAGAAGAAATTGTTTATCATTCAATATACAATGTTTTTTAACAACTAATAAAATACACTACACTTTATCATCTTCATACAACAAGTCTGATATATTCAATGTAAAAAACATTTCTTTTTACACATTTCAATCGGTAACAGAAAAGTACACGACTTTTATTACTCAAATGCAGTTTTCTTGCTTATGCTAATCAAATGCAGCTTTATTGCTTATCCTTTAAAGCAATATTACCTTTCATAGTGGCTGCCTTAATTTTAATACAACATTAAGCACTATTAGTCCAAGACAAAGGAATATTGTCAAAGTTATAACTGTAATGTATGAATGTGTTCGACAGTGAAAATCAGTTTTGTTAATCTTATTTACAGTTCCCTAACACCACTATTTTGTATGGGTCCTGCTAGTTACGGAAATAACTCTACATATGTGTAAGTATTTGACAATAACTCAGCTTCCCCAGCAAGGAAAGCACACAATTTAATGTTAACATAACCAAGTACTAATAAATGAATTTAAAGCACACTTACAAGGACAATCTATGAAGTGCCATCTCTCATTGGGACAAACTCCTCCATCAAGTTCATACTTTTCTGTGATGTTATTCTTGGTTACGGGTCCAGCTGCAGACCCACGCACACACATGCCCAGGCCTGTATTGCTGACGTCATTGCACCAACCACATCCAGGATTAGACTTACAGTCATCACATGTATGCAGGTCAGAACAACGTGTCACTGAAACACATTCATTATTCAAGGAACTGAATATTAATACAAGCAAGGCTATTTTAAATCTGGAATCAGAGCTCTTCAGTTCAATGAGACTATGAGAGTGACAACAGCTAAGCTGCTATAATCAAACTATCAAACTTTATTGCTGTTTTTTCCCAAAGACAAAGTATCAAATTCTTATTATTAAACACATCATAAACTCGGAATGAAACACGAATCCCTTTCAGACTTTTACATGATTGTGTCTAAACATGAATCCCAGTAACAGATGACTCAAGAACAAAGAGAAATCCTCATACCATGACATTTCTTGTCATCTGTCACCCATTCCTGACACTGTCCGTATAAAAACGAGGCTACGTATGAGTTGGTCTCAACACAGCGTTGCTGGGAACCACACCACATACAGTTATGAGTGGTACAATTCTCACACGCTGTATGGAGATAGCATGGGCTATCACACACTTCCTTCTTTGTCTCCTTTCTGCTCTCCGTCTCTGTAATATAAACAACTTTCTTCTAAATTCTGATTTGAAAACATTTACAGTAATATATTTGGTGCTTATTGCATATTTTCTTAAGTCGTATATATGCTCTTTAACTCTTGTCAACAAATGGGATGTAACTTGAGTTTTATGTCTCCATTTTGAAAGCAAAAGCAGTGGAAACTTGCCATTATTTTAAAGTTTCAAAGTAATGTGAAATATAAACTACGGTAGGGACAAAATCACAAATTCTGACAAGTAAGGAAGATGAAAGGAGAAAGAATGTTACTGTTAAGTACATATCAATTTAACTAATCCCTTATTACGGCAGAGAAGTGTAATGAAAACATGTATGAAAGATGCAGCTGTTATCATAAAAGTGATATTATGTGAATCGATAAGTATTTACAACCATGTAAAAATCACAATATAAATGTTAAGTGTGGGCAATGTATCATTGATGTCCAGTGGGCATTACATCCTAGTCTATTTACTCTTCATACCCAAACAACTTCTCTACTAATAAGCATACGAAATTTGTACACAGATTCCCAAATCAAGAATCACAAAATTCCACTGAACAGCAAATGCCTGTTAGACATAAATATATTTTACAACTTCTCAATGCTAGCATATCTAACTAAAGCTACATCGTTTAATGTTCAGGTTAAGAAACAAGCTAACTGTTACTTCAGGCTGACAGAAAGCTAACTATTCTAGCTGTCATTTCTTTATGCAAATGTTAATATGATAACAATAACAATCTAGCTAATACCCTGGTCACATTAACGCTACGAGCCCCGTACGAGTAGGTTTTCAGTCGAAATTTTGCACAATCGCACGGAGTCCGTACGGACATCGTAGACTCTTGCGAGCATCGTACAGATTTTTTGAACTTGTATGAATGTTTCACCGAGCTCCCGAGCTGTTGCAGAGCTCGTAGAAATTTTCGAAATCGTGAGCAGCTCGCAAGGGCCCCGGCATAGCTCGTACGGGCATCGCACGATGTCCGTGTGGATTTGGAACACCGCAAGTCCCGTAAGAGCTTGCCGGTGCTCGCATGACTATCGCAGAGTGGTCACACGGTCAACGTACGATGTCCGTACGATACTACGGACACCGGGCTGGGAACTTGCGCTGTCCGTACGATGCTCGCAAGAGTCATCAATGTTCGTACGGACTCCGTGCGATTGTGCAAAATTTCGGCTGAAAACCTTCTTGTACGGAGCTCGTAGGGTAAATGTGACCAGGGTATAAATAAGATATCCCCGAACTGGTTCATTCCTGTCGCAAGGACACCGTGCGGACACCGTACCGGTGTCTATGAACACACGTGCATTGCACAAGGTACGTCCGAGCTCCTTGCTAGCACCGCACGACTTGTCTGCGATGTCCATATGGATATCCTATGATTGCATCCTCCAAAAGATCGTACGGGGCCCATAGGCATGTGACCAGAAGCTACGATTGTACGGAGACCGTACGGATTTTAAAAGTTGGTGGAATCGTGCGATTTTATAAATCGTATGATACCGTACGGATATGTGACCGGATCATAAGCATATTTGAAAACGTAATGTGAAAAAAAAACACAAAAATCTTTGGAAAAACCGGAATGCTCCCTAATGTAAACACATATTGAGGAAAGGAGAATTTCAGAAGGAATATCAACTGAATTTGAATTTATTGTAATGGAGAGGTGGTGTAGTAATAAGTAAACTATAATACAACTACAGGTAAGGCAGTAACTTTAATGTTTTTTAACAGAAATCTTAATAAAGTTATGATTCTTCAACACTGTACTTCCCTCCAATGCTTTATATAAATGTGTGAAATATAAATTAACTCAATTCCTTTAATTGATTTTTTTAGTTATATTCTGGTTGGCTGAGCTGTTTTAAGAGATGTCATTTGAAGCCAAATGATGATGATGCACAATGGACAATGGTGATCACAACAGATAAAGAGGAGTACTCTGTTCTCAGGTGAGATTAAAACTGAAGCCATTAGGAGAAAGAAGAAAAATTCATGATTAAAATGGACAAAAAGTTCAACTCTTCTTGTAAACTTGTGTTGTAAGAGTTGTTCTGGTATTACTACTTCTGTATTTCCTATTGGTCTTTGCCTTGTGAATCAAATGTCTATAGAGGGCAGTCATCTTAAAAACATGTCTGTATCATAGTAGGTGTAAAGTATGCAATCAGACATGCACATTTATTCTCCTAAACCAAAGCAAACGTTTTCTTTTAAAATCTGTTACAAACTTTAGGTTTTACTGTCTGGAAAAAAACAACTTATATAAAAGCAGACTTTCTAACAAGCTGGATGTAATTAATTTCTGGAAAAAAAATTGACAAAAACTAGACCAGAGACAATGTTCTGCAAGCATAGACACCTAAAACATAACACTCACCAGCATGAATAACAGCCTTATAAAAGTCTGTATGTGTTCCTAAAATTAAAAGACGCATTTCATTCATAAATAGGTGGGTCATACCTTAACCTTAAACCCAACTTTTTTCTGTATGATTGAAATTTTGAATTTCTGTTTTTGATCACATGTGTATACGTATATGTTTAGCAAAGATTAATATTTGAACAACAAATGTATGTGACTTTGACCTTGTACATGTACTTAATATTTTTCAACAAGCCAATGCTTCAATACTTTGTGGACTCTCCCTTCCCCTTCTTTATACAACTTTAAATTTAAGCCTTTTGCTATTAAATTTTCTGAAAATACTACATAGAAATCTACTAACTATTCATGACGAACTATCACTGAAGGTGATTAATACCCCCATCTGGGCTTGGATATAGGAATGAATACATTAATACCTAAAAGACTGTTTCCACTGAACAGATCCAGTGGTTCCATCAAGTGGTTGCTAAGAAATAGCTTAACAAAAATCTCTATGTACACTACAGGGCTGAAACTCAATGAAAAATTATCTGAGCAAAAGATGCCAAGGAAAAAATTAATGGGCCGTTACTCAATGAAAAATTATCTGAGCGCAACATGCCAATGATATGCACAAATAGGCCTGGTATCAATCACTCCTGTGAAGTTTCACTGATTTCTGGACTATGGTTGCTGAGAAACACGCAGACAAAATATGCACGGATGGACAAAGTGACTCCAGTATAAACCACTTAAACTTTGTTTACGCATGTATAAAAAAACCCATTAAGTTTAGAGAGTACATTAACAGAAAGCAGGGAGATTATACTGTACTATTTTTCAGTGATTACATACCAAAGAATGAGTCTTGCTCTTGCTGGTTATAAGCACATGTTTTCTCCTTCTTGTTCCACAGACATTCCTCGTGTTCCAGGCAAGCAGCACAGTTGTTTAACTTGCTACATATTGCGTTGTACTTACGTGGACAGTCTTTCACTGCCGTCACAGAATACTGTGGTAAAAAAAATAATGGGACATTTGCCATTAAAAAAAAAAAGATATATTGAAATTTATAGGTGTGTTTTCTATTCCATAACCAGTATGATATATAAAGATGTCCCTCAGCCAATGAGACGAGAGGTGATACAAACTTTCAGGCACTATTTTCTGGAATAAATACAGACTGTTTTAGATGTATGCAATGCAGGTTAGGATATACAGGTAAGCTGAAGCTAAAGTTATGGGTTATATGCATGGAACTAATACAGAAAGTGACTGTGACATCACTACAATTTTACGGTAATCTTCAACAATGCTTTAGTAGTAATGAGCTTGTCATATCCTCCCAAAAATAAATGGGTGAATTTGTACTCCAAATGCTATCTATGGGTTTGATTTTATTAAACCAATGTTAGATGATGTCACAGTATCTGTTCTGCTATGTGTATCAATGCAAAGAACATTTGCCATCTAACAAGTTTTCCCTTACATGGCTGAAATTTTGTTTTGTCTAGTGTCATACTGTTCATGAAAACAGGTGTTTCATTGCAAGAAAGTTTACTTATTTCACAACATTGTTAAAATCAACTTTCTATTATTTGATTTTGTAAATAAAATAACATTATCAATATCAAACCTAAAGTTCAGTTTTTACAGTCTTTTACATCTTTTAAGGTAGCACCTGACCTATGCTGAGATTTCTTATGTTAAAATCTTCAAAGGTTTTACCTTATAAAATTTTATGATTTAAAAATATTTCAAACTATACATTTTTAGTAAGACCTTCTCAATGTACAAAAATTATGAAAAAAATTATAAAAAAGGGGGAGATAATTCAAATATCAAGGACTAATGTACACTGCACTTCCTCTCAGTGTCCGCCATCATTGAAGTTTCAACAAAATATTGTTCTTGTTTTTAAAGTTATGTTCAGGAGAAGGTTGAATTTTGGGCATTGGAAGGGCGAACAGACACTGGAAGGATGGACAATGTGGTAATAATATGCTTGCCCTATTGCCCTCTGGGACATTTTATTACATTTAACAACGTACATGAATTTCTTTTTGAAATCATGAAAACCATCTTTTGTTTTGTTTTATTTGTTTAGAAATGGATAAAAGCTTTCGAAAAAATGTACAGGCATTAAAATAAAGATAAACACAGAAGATTTTGGCAAACAATATTCAAGATTTGGTCAGGTGCTACCTTAACAGATTTCATACGGTATAAAGGGAATGTAGCTTGACGTGGCAAATATTCATTTCAAGTAAGATTTCTGTCTCCTGGTACTTGCTCACATTACTTCTTTCTAATTAAGGTCACTGTGACCTTGACATTTGACCTCTAATAACCTCATAATCAATTGTTTGTCTGAGACTAAATTGTTATAAAACTAAAAGTCTTTACCATTGTCAGTTCTTCTTAAAAGATGTTACAGGAAACAAAAACCCACTTGTACTTATTTCTAAAAGTGAAACAAAGCAGATGGGCATCCAGTTATATAGAAGCAAGCTAAAAATGCAAGTGCTATATTCCAAGGCCATATATCCACAGCTCTTACTATTAGGGTTTATAAGACAGCCATTATTTTGCCAGAGACACTCCATGTCAACCTGACACGAGGGACAGTTGACATATTTTGAGCATTTCTTCTCAATATCAGCATCTGCCTGACGACCACATTGTAAAATGTCTGAGACTTCCTGAAAATTAAATGTTTCTATTAATAATATGATCCAGAAAGTACTTATTCATTGCATGCTGAAGCCATGCATTCCATTTTGAGAAAGATTTGCATTTTACCTAACCAGCAAGATTAGGTTTCTTGGTTATATACAGGCAACTCAAAATAAAACATCTTGAATATGAGGGTAAATACATGTACTTTTTAAACATGTTGGTACAATAAGGGTCAAAACTCCATCTGGATATGTAAATGTAATGGGACATAACTCTGACAACATAGACTCAGAATAATTTGTAAGTTTTATGAAATTTTCATCACTCCAGTACAAGCCAGAATTCAAAGCAACATAAAAGCTGCCATATTTCTATTCATGTCATTGTTGCAATCTCAAAGAAAATTTCTAGTTACAGGTTTGAACTTTTTCATACAAATTGCAGATGTTCAGTGACAAACAACAACTGAAAGCTTCTGAATTCATACACAAAAAATTCATGCACCAATCTTTATTCCTGAAATACATGTACATGCTAACTATAGTATTATGTAATACAACCAAGAAAAAAAGCAATAGAGTCAAGCATCTAGTTATTAGTGAATGGCCCTATTCCTGAAATATATTAAAATTGCCAAGTGCGACTCTAGACCAGTTCCTGTGCTTACATTACCTTTTTGTGTCAAGTCAAGCATAAAAAAGGTTTATAAGTACAGGGCCTGGTTTTCCTCTGGCTTGGAGAGGATCAGTGGTCTAGTGGTTAACATGCTGGACTTGTAATCCAGGGATTGCAGGTTTGATCCTCTGCTCCTCTACTAACATAACTAATGGTATTTCTGATGTATCGGTGCTGTACACCGGGCATGTTAGAGAACCAAACGGTGTCTCTGGAACTGGACCCGTTCTGTATCTTGCACTATCCCCCAAAACCTAAAATAACTGAACTCTTCTGGGGGGCGTTGATCATATGGATTATCCAGTACCAATGATAAAACTCTAAAATACATACATTCCTCTGGCTTGACCTTATATCTCTGTCAGATAGCAATTGAATGGAACATATCTTTCAACAAAACACAAGTTTTCAAACATACTTCTGCATGAATCTACATAGCCACATAAAAATATGTTTGTTTCCAGTCTCCTTGTTTTGCTAATAATTTGGGTCAGTTGGTTGGCAGTGATTTTTTAATTTGTCTTTTTTGAATATTGATCTTTTTGATTGTTTCCTTATAAAGTTTGAGGTCAGCATGGTAAAAAATTAATGTCAGTCAGGAGACCAGAAAC
This sequence comes from Saxidomus purpurata, assembly GCA_022818135.1. Taxonomy (NCBI): domain Eukaryota; kingdom Metazoa; phylum Mollusca; class Bivalvia; order Venerida; family Veneridae; genus Saxidomus; species Saxidomus purpurata. Next base: position 21,286,129 of record JAFMSR010000014.1, read on the forward strand.
ACACATTATTTCTTTAAGCCTAACCAGAATTCTGGAAGTGAAGACTGACAAATTTCATTCATTAAAAAAAAAGCAGAACTAGAATTGTGTCCAAAGGACACGGATGCCCCCACTGTGCAGATGTGCTCATAAACAAGAGCAAGCATATCTGTATGTAAGATTTTTATGTGGAACTTTTTCATTCCACTGTTTCATTTCTGTACATATACCTAAAATGATCTACAGGTAACCTTATGTACATGTTAAATTAAATTACAAATGTAAAATTTATATGTTCAATTATTTATATGGTATATAGTGAAAAAATCAACAAAGGGCCATAATCTGTTAAATTTGGTCGCAACAAATTTATATGGTATATAGTGAAAAAATCAACAAAGGGCCATAATTCTGTTAAATTTGGTCGCAACAAAAATTTCTTCCTTTTACTACCATCTACACATTAAAGCTGTTCATCCCTGGAAGTTTAAGCAAAATCTGCCATCCGGTTTAAGAGGAGTTGCGTTCACAATATTTCTATATGGTATATAGTGAAAAACTTAACAAAGGGCCATAATTCTGTTAAATTTGGTCGCAACAAAAATTCCTTCCTTTACTACCATCTACACATTAAGGTTGTTCATCCCTGGAAGTTTAGCAAAATCTGCCAACCAGTTTAAGAGGAGTTGCGTTCACAAATTTCTATATGGTATATAGTGAAAAAATCAACAAAGGGCCATAATTCTGTTAAATTTGGCCGCAGCAAAAATTCCTTCCTTTACTGCCATCTACACTTAAGGTTGTTCATCCCTGGAAGTTTAAGCAAAATCTGCCATCCGGTTTAAGAGGAGTTGCGTTCACAAAATTTCTACATAGTATATAGTGAAAAAATCAACAAAGGGCCATAATTCTGTTAAATTTGGTCGCGCAAAAATTCCTTTCTTTACTACCATCTACACATTAAGGTTGTTCATCCCTGGAAGTTTAGCAAAATCTGCCATCCGGTTTAAGAGGAGTTGCGTTCACAAGATATATAGTGAAAAAATCAACAAAGGGCCATAATTCTGTTAAATTTGGTCCCCGCGAAAATTCCTTCCTTTACTACCATCTACACATTAAGGTTGTTCATCCCTGGAAGTTTAAGCAAAATCTGCCATCCGGTTTAAGAGGAGTTGCGTTCACAAGATTTCGGGACGTACGGACGGACGGACGGACTGACGGACTGACGGACTGACGGACGGACGGACAAGTGCAACGCTATATGCACCCCACTTTGTGGGGGGCATAAAAATTGCATTGCTTTATACCTTCTAACCAAATTTAACTCTGCATAAACTTTAGAAGCAAACTTGGCCTAAACTCGCACTATGCACATTACCATTATGCGATAAAATTTTGACTAAAGATTCACAAAATATTTCAGTAGGTTAAGGAGATCTTTGACTCCTCAATGCGATTTCAACCAAGTTTCATGAAAATCTTTCCAGGTCTTAAAGAAATGAAGTCTCAAGACCTTTGACCCCTAACTGGGCTTGACCATGAGTCAGCACAATTGGAACAAGGGTTCTGCACATTGTATCAGTAAAATAAAAGTTTGACCACAGTATACTGAAAATCCTTCAAGAGATTTAAGAGATATGGAACGGACGTGAATAGCCAACAAACCTCAAGAGTGACTTTAACTTCGAGCCAGAGGGCCCGAAACATAGGTTTTGCACGACCTCTTGATGAGATTGACAATTTACCCAAGTTTCATGAAAATATTTCAAGGGTTTTATGAGATAAGGAGCCAACACCAAATCTAATGACCCCATATTGTGACCTTGATCTTGAACCACACGTTTAGAGCATGGGTATTGCAGGTTCTCTAAATGACAGTTGACCAAAAATGAAGGTGACACAAAAAAGACAATGACCCCTATGTGTGGCCCCGAGTACTTTTTTTGCCCCACTGACCCTAAATACAAATCAAGCATTCCTCCCCTTGAGTTACATATCAACATGTTTGATTACAATCACTTACTCCTACCTGACATCATAAAGATATGTGGGACAGAACGCAACAGAGCAAAGAGATTCCTATAAAGCTCCCACAAACCTTGCATGGTTGGGGTATAATAAAACACTTCTCTCCACTGACCAATAGCTTTTCCGGCAATGTGCAAAATGATCTAGATGTCCAGAGTTTGAATCCTGCTCAAAGTCTACATGATTTCCGCAGTTACTATTGGAGACATAAGTAGTTAACAAATTATCTCCCTTTTCAGATAAAGGTCCAAGGTAAATCAAATAAGCAACTTGATATGAGCAGTTGGAATCTTTTGACTTTATCCTTGTTTCTTATATAACACAAACAGACAGAGACCCCAGCATGGGAATATAAGAGGTAATATATGTGCAAAGTGTGAAAACCTGCCAACATACCTTTTCATTTGCTGAGCACGATGTAGAACAGTTATTTGAGCACCATTTACAGTTGTAGGCAGTGGAGAGACAAGACCCACATGACTTCTGTTGGCTACAATACTCTGCAGCATCTATACATACAATACAGAATGCAAGGTTAATGTCTTCTGTCAACAGCTGATTTTCCGACAAATGTGAAATTGGCTAACAGAAACTTTCACTATGATATTCCTTAGTATTAGATGTCTGTTTATTTATTTTTATCTTTTGCCGTGTTTGACTAGAAAAGTTCATTCACCCTCTTAAACCTAGTGGAGATTGCAAAGTTCCCACAACATTGAAATATTTTCCTTCTAGCTCTGTGTAAACGATATATGGACATGTGCCTGGGATGTACATAAAGCTTTTTTCATCAATTTATGCACCAAAATCTGTGGATCTTTTCCCACTAACTTCTTTACACACTGCAAACTCATCCACAAAGCAAAAATGAGTTGGGCACAAATATCAAATGGGATTACAGTACTAGCTGAACACAAGAAATCACATAAGAAAAAGTCAGATGAATTTTGATATCACAGAATAACACCATTTTTAATGAAGAAACAAATTCACACTGAAATTAGTGCGAAACCTTCCACATAATCTTGTATTTACATGGAGTACATTTACAAATTTTATACGGATAATACAGTACCTTTTCAATCTTTTGGAAGTTAACTTATCTGTTCAAATAGGAGATGTAGATATTTTTATATCAGTTGATAACTCTGCGCAAATGTAAAGCATTACCTTTCAAAGGTGAACACTGTGTGTCCTGCTCCAAAACAGAAATTGTCCCAGCTTGTTGTTTTTGTTGAGCCGTGTTTCTATCCATACAGCCATCATCAGTCCAGACACACACCCTGCCTGGGAAACTGGTCTTACATTTTTCACGGTCACTATAAACTGAACATGCTCCTGTAATCGGGATTAACAATCATTAAATAAAAACAATATTTCTATCAAATCAACACTGAAAACTTACTGACAAATTAAAAACTTGAACTGGAAAAAGTCAGTGCCAGCAGCATTTCTTCTCAATACAGACAGGTCTAGAACTGTATCCATGAACACAGATCCACCTATCACTGTCAATATGTCCATTCTGACAGTGTGTTTACTGCTGTGTGTTTACTGCTGTCTAAACAACCCTAACAGACAAAACATTGAATATCCGAGTGCACTCCTCTAAATAATGAATTCTGAAATTGTGTGACAGACAAGTGACACTCTATCACACCCTTAACAACAAACTAAACAAATTGACATAATTAAGATTTAGAATAGACATGATCATAAATATACTTCATGTATTTGTACTGACTTCACTCGGTCACTTCAACACTGACTAGCTGCACAGACAAAATTAAATTTCATGTACACTTCAATTCCACATGCAAAAATACTTTGGGGATACCATTTCAGACATAAACTGTTCAGAAAGATAAAATAAAAACATAAATAAACATAAAATTCACATCTAAAAAAAAGGACTGCTTTCTGACAAAACATCTGTGAGAAACTACATGTATACAAAAGAAAGGTGTACATCAACAATGCCTCAGAATAAATACAACACAGCTCTATAATAATTTCACCACTACATTCATCATTCCATCAGAGAACAGTCAAAGTGACTATAGGACTTCAAGGTCTAGATAAGTTAGTGTTACCTGGTTCATACACCATCACGTCATTTTCCATCACACCAGTGAAGCCACCAAATATGAACATGTACTGCCTATCAGACCTGTAACCAAACACTGACTAATAAGTTTACATTTCTTTGAACTTCCTTTTTGTATTTTTTAAAACATAAGAAGTTTATATAAAATTCAACCAAAAGATTATCCAAGTACAGCATGCTGTCAACATACACAAACAAACATCTCAAGGTACAATTTCGATTGCTTAGTGATTTCATTTCCATTCACCTGCCATGTGATAGGACCTGTAACAAGTGGCATCCAAGGAAATCATATGGATTGTATAGGACTGATATGGCTAAAGCGCACCTCCGGCTATTATATTGACATGTTTGTTGGGGGTGTTGGCTGGATGATAATACACACACACAAACAATGTAAAGATGGTTCATGTGTTACATCTGCACCTCTTCAGTTGATTTTATAAAACATACCCCGGTATGAAATATCTTTGAACCAAATTTTCATTACACTTTTTATTCAAAGGAATCAGTCTGACATCTTAAAAATCAGTCAAAACCAGTATTTTCTTTTTGTTTCTGAGCCCTAAAAAAAAGTAATATTTTTAAGTAATTATTTAAGCTTAAAATATTTTAATGCAGAAGCCATAACAAAAGAAAAACCGATAACCTACTCAGTGTAGCTTTGAGCAATGTGTCCGTATCTGGCTGCATTTGGCAACAGATCTGTTGAATCTATGTGACGCCAAGAGTTGCATTCTGAAACAAACATACAATTTACAATTCACATACTTCTTTTCTGTGTTAAGTACGCCTCAAGGCCATTTAATGAGAAAGACCAGGGTAGAGTGTCTCAATTATTTTACCTCAACCTTATTATTTTTTTATTTACCTTTTTTTTTATTTTTATGCATTTCTACAAAAATGAGTCATATACATAACTTGAAAGCAAAACAGACTTGTTTCTAACTATTGGCTACAAAAAGAGGAAATAATAACAAGAATAAATTACTGCTAAATAGAAGACAAACACACGACTAGAGACCAAAATATATCTCATTAAAATATTTGCTCACAAACTCTGTCAATATTATTTCCTGTGTTCATCTTTTAACCATTTATACAAGAAAACAAAGTGTGGGTGTTCTTTGTCACAGAAAAGATGCTTATTCCCCATTTACAAAGCAGTTTGTGATTTCATTATTTCTTGAAAAGCTAGGGAAAAGTCACAGAACAAGTCCGTGGTTCTATAATCTAAGACTTGATTAATTTTTTATTTTTTTATTATAAACAACCTTATTTTTTTGTTTGTTTATTCTCGATTGCAAAATAAATTGTTATAACTTAGTTTAATCCCTCTGGAGACTAACTCTAGATGGGATCAACTACTAAGAGAGACAAGCTATGTGGAATTGTGTGTGCTGCCATAGTATACTACCACAACTGCATTATAGGGCTCAAACCCTAAACTCTTCAATCCTGAGCCAAACACCCTACAACTGCACTACTAGACTAAAAATTCCTAAAGGAAACTATAAACTCTCTCATAAAAGGAGCCAGGTCAGTACAACGGCTCAAAAGTTTTAAGTTAAAATTACCTGGGTCATATGCAATGAAATCTGGAGAGTAACATTTTGCTCCATGACTGATAGATGTATCGTTATGTGTATTTCCTCCAAACACCAACATCACATCACCTAGCCACACAGCTGTGTGAAGATATCGTACTGAACCGCTACTGGCTAAGATTTTCCTAAAATTGAATGTAGTAATACAATGACCTGTATACTTAAAATCAACATCTAATAAGAATAATATATGATGAATATACCACATGTAGGGACACAATTCAGTGAAAACTCAAACTCACTGAATAGGCACATGTTTACATCTTACATAGCTGCTCTTGTTACTCAGCTTATAATTAAGATTCCCTTAACTCCAGTTAGGTAATGCTGTGGTATGGAGCAGACAGATGTATGGAAAGATAAAATGACAATCTTATAACTGTAAAAATATTTACCAGAGTTTTCAAAAATGTTACTTTTAGTGTGCAAATTCATTAAAGAGATATTGTGACTAATTTCTATTCATTTTTATGAGTTCATATATATCCTTCCTATTTAAGAGAAAGAGAATCTTAAATTAAGTCTACTTACCCAGATTTAAGAAATTCATTAGATAGCTTTTCATAACATGCAATTGTTGTTTTTCTAAAAAGATTACGATTCATATATATGTCGTGATGTAATTCTCATTCCCTTACCACTGCTTTTTGATAGGATGAAATGAATACAGTTTATCGGTCAAGGAGTATTGTGAACTGCTTAAGCCAGATATGTAACCTCCATATACATATATCTCTCCTGTCTTCTCGTGATACACACTCGTGTGTCCATAACCACCCTTTATAAGTGCTCCTTTCGTATCTACAGTTTTCAATTGCAGGTTTCCGGCATCTGTAAGAAATCAAAGCACTGAAAGGGCTGTTGTGTCGATTGTCATCATTACAAAGATTGGGAGTAGAGCTTCCCATGCCACTCACCAAACGCACACAATTCTGCTGAGTGGTGGAAGAAATTTCCAACTGATGAAAGGAAAATCAACTGAGAAGAAACAGACAACAGTAAACTGGAAATGTGATAAAGCTAGAGATATGGTTTGTCTGCACTGCATGAATAATGATGTGAAGTATCAATTGAATTCCTTCAGTATTCACAGCAGAAACTAAAATACTTATTAACATAGAGTTATGGTTCTTGAGCACTGCAATTCCTCTTTTTGTCCTTTATCAATACACGAAGGATAAATGGAATCTTTTCAACATCTTTGCTTTATACTCCACGCAAAAAAAAGAAAGAAAGGGCAATAACTCAAAAAGTAATGAAACTAGAATTATGGTTCATTTACAATGCACTTTCTTCTTTTGTTCTCCAAACAGACAGATGGTAAACCTAACGTCCCTCTGGTTTTACTGGTACAGGACTGACTGTTTTCTTTTTTTCATTATCTTTTACAAGTCAAATAATTATTACTCAACAACTTTAACAATGCAAACAGGGAGTTCGCGGGTATTTTGTCGTAAAAGCAAGTGTAATTTGGAAAGTTAAAAAACACCATGCTTTTTGCCATTCCTTGTTTTTTTTTAACAAATTCATTACAAAATTCAAACATAATTCTATCGAATATGATTTTATAATGCAAAAAGAGCAATTTTTCTCACTGCTCAAAATCTATGACTTATTAAAACGGTTGTATTTTTAAAGTTGCTAAGTATCATATGTTTTTCCCTGTAATAATTATTCTTCCAGGCAGAAACCTGTACCTTAAAACTTCTGTCTGGAATATCATTTTTATCTTACAACAATCACACTTTCCTACCTAGTATCATCTCTCGTACACGATTCATGTATCCGTACACTGGACTGTGGCCAAATATTATATACATGGTATTATTTATAAGAACAGCAGTGTGGCCTGCCATAGCCTCTGTTTCATTGAAGTCTGTAAATGACCATCTGGTCTCGGTTATATTGAAAATCCATAGTCGACTCTCGATATGCTGACCGGATACACCTCCATACAAGTACAGGCAATCCTGTAATATATACATGTTCTTTTAATACACACTTACAAGAACTGAAAATATCTTCATTCTAATGAGTTCTTAACTTCCTGATTTTCTTATTAATTTATTTATAAAGTTAATATTTCAATTCCCGAGACAGCCTGCTCTAATAGTATAGAATAAGGCTGGTGACCTACCTTTTTCATTTCATATTCTGACTTAGCAGGTATTACCCTAACAACAAACGAAATTTCATAAAATTCTCATTGCTTGAAAAAAATGATGAAACTGTAGCGATCGTCTTTAAAACAAAGTTAAGTATGGTTGCTAATGCCAAGTATATCAATAACACATTCAGTTATAGCACAGTTAAGATAAACAAGTAAAAAACATGAAACCCCTTAAAACAATGAACATAAACTTAGTAAAGGTCAGTTTTGTAACTCACCTTATACAAGACCATAGAATGTCCATACAGAAATTCAGGATTTACTGAAGATTTTGGTGTTACTTCCTGCCATGTATCACTTGACACATTATACCTGTAAGAACAAAGTATTTATTATAAACTAGGGATGTCACTGATTAAAAGTTTTGTATCGATATATCAATTTAGAAATATCGACGATACAGCGATATATCGATACACGGGCGTAAAAAGTCACTTACTATATATTCTACCAAATCTCTGGACTATATTATTTTGTACTAAACATATGGTTCTGGTCTATAATATATATCAACCCTTGCGGTGATGAAGTGTTTTTGCCTATAAGACCACATTTCATTAAATCTCCATTCGTTAGAAAAACACGGAACTCTGGGTAGAGTGATTGTTCATATTCCGGTTCAGTTTTGATGAAAGTTTCTAACATGAAACTGTAGATCATGGCACAGTAAAACATAATTCGATATACGATTTTTCAAAACGGCAATCGATATCGAATTGAAAGTGTTTGATCGTTGATATAGCGATATCATTTGAATCGATTTCATCCCTATTATAAACTACATGTATATAACTAAAACTATTGATTAATGTGATTAACATACCCCTGCAAACACACCATGTACCAGAAATAGCTTCTCCCATTTCAATTTCATAGTTATGTCAAACCTGTTATGGTGATATAATTTTGTCCTATGTTTATCTGAAATCTGCAAGTTGTTCAGGAGTTAGAGTGAACATAAGATATAGGGACATGACCAGTGACCGTGACATTGACCCAACGTTGCAAAAACACATGCTATTGCATATTTCCTTCATATGGTGACTACTGGACCCAAGTTTCATGAATATCTTTCAAGGGGTTTAGAAGAGAACATCTTGTGAAATTTGACCTCATAAGTGTGACATTTTGAAACATTTTGACCCAAGTTTCATGAAAATCCTTCAAGGGGTTACAAAGATATGGTGTCATGACCTTTGACCCCTAAAATCTGATCTTGACTATAGTATTATGGGCTCTGCATACTATCTTGATGAGATGTATATATGACTCAAGTTTCATCAAAAACCTTCAACGGGAGCACACGCTAAAAATCAGCAGACTGGCCAACCAACCAACAATCTCCTATATACCCCTTGTTACAATTCTGGTTTATCGGGTTAAAATAACCCAGCACCAGAGACGTTAAATACCCAAATTGGCTTTACACATATACGGGTAGCTACTGGCAGTGCTATAATAGAGCCAAATAGGTACAGCACTCTCAATTCACCCCAATAATAACTGTTGTCCCATATTACTGTTCAACCTATAACAAAAATTGAATATCCCAGGAAAATAATGTACAAATAAGTGCAGCATTTCAAAATGAATGATAGAGCTGTTATTAAATAGAAAGCAAACAAATACAGAGAAAGTTGTAGATATCCTAATTTCCACATCTAAAACACTAGAACATTCCACTGTAAAGTTATGAAAAACAACAGCACTTACGTTATTAGGAAATCCATTGGATGTCCAAAGGCATATCCACCAGAAACTGTAAGTTCCTCTCCTACAAAGAGTGATGCAGCTGAGGCTCTGCCAGGTGGGGTATGCAAGTCTACATACCTGATCCAAGATTCCTCTGTTACCATCATGCTACAGTCCAAGCCTGAAAGTGTTAACAGCCGAAAATTCACACACCTATTTCTTTGCTTAATTTTTAAAATAAACTTGTTCATCTTATGATTTTGACAGTTGCTCTTAAGGTATTCTCTGAAAATTTGCTGACTTAACAGCAAACAGTGCAGATCATGATCAGACATGCTGGTCAAAAAGGAACTGATTTGCTTGCTGCTAGCTAGCACAATAAGAGTTCATAGTAAAGGGGTAAAATGTTTTACTATACTTATCAAATTACTGATGAATGTGTCACTTAGAGGTAAAATGGGACTTCATTCCTTGATGCCTTTTCTATACTGTTGCTTTTCTCAGTATTACTATCATTCTATTTTTGTGGTACACTAGTATCTTAACCATCTGATATGTTTGTAAGTTTTTGTCAAGATTTTAATTGGATTTAGCCTATTAAATAGATGATACTATAATCAAGCATAGAATAAGTGAAATCAACATAAAAATACATATGTACCTTTATATTGCGAGAAGCACGAACACTTTCCGGTGGTCTGATCACATGTGCCATTTCCAGAACACGCATTGGGACAAGTGTCTATGTCACAGGCAGCACCCATGTAACCAGTTCTGCAGTTGCACTTCGCGTTCACGCAGTCCCCTTGTCCTGAACAATTCTTCGGACAAAGGCCAACACTGAAAATTCATTATCTAAATTTATGTACTGTTCCATTTACTCAATGGAACTATATTAGGTCTTTCCTACATGTGATGGTGCAAACTGTTATTGTTAGCAGGGAAATTTCTTCTAGGACTTCTTTGTTTAACACAGATGTGTGACAGTAATAAACGTTATTCTAGTACAATTTCCTTATCATTCCCAATCTTGCTTCATGCAACATAATCTGACCAGAGGTCACATAATGCTCTGAATGGTGACAAGCGACACAATAAATTCAAGTTTTAAGTTGGGAAGTTTTCCCAACAAGAGGGTCATGATGACACTACATCACTGAGTACCACTGCTCTGAATAAGGTAAAATTTTATAAAAATCTAATCAAAACTGAAGCATGTAGAATATTAATATGTCTTTTGTACAATCTAATGAGTGATGATGTGTCATAGGCAACATGATACAGATCAGTAAACATTGGGTATAACCTTTTGACTATGATTAATTATAATTATTCAGCTGCAAAATGTGACCTGAAGAGTGTACACAACATCTTCCTACAGGGCCATTTGATGTAATGTTGACCAGATTTCTTTACAAATCATGTCAATGTTGAATACTACCTTGTGAACAAGTGTCACATAAAAGGAATGTCAAATGCACCATGCAGATATATACATGTACAATATTTTACTACAATTTGATACACTGTGGAAAGTCTGAACCCAACATGAGCCAGTATCTACACAGATAATGTAACCACTGTCTCTTACCTTCTACCATACTAATTGCACGTAAGAAATTGAAAAGTCGCAAGACCAGATGGTCTGGATTTGTGTAACTTGGACGCATTGTATAAATGTGTCTGTCAGCAGAATGGCAACATTACCCAAATGTTGCAAAAAAATGCACCTCAGCTGTAACGAACACAATGGAAGGGTATTTTCCCATCAAGTGTAAAGATTTGTGTGTCAGTTCTGACATTGCTTCACTTATCAAGTTTACATTAAGCCTCTGTGACAAATGATCAAAATCCTTTGACAGTACATCTTCCATCTAGGCTTGGGTATGATTTCTCCAGAAATGTAGCTTCCAAAGTGTAACAAAGGTCAAATATAGCATTTTTTGTTTAAGCATGGGCATTATTTATTCACCTGTCTGATCAAGGCAATACCAGAACTTGACTCAGATCTTATGGTTACATACATTTTGTCAAAGTTTAAGATTGCTTTACAAATATGGAAGCTAGAATAGCTAATAGGTTGTAGTCAATGACATGACAACACTATTCATTCATCCTAATACTTTTCCATGAACACTTTATGCTCAGATGAGTTAAAGAGCGGCAAAAGTTTTCATCACACAAAAAAAGGCCCTGTTAACCATGATAATCAAACTGCCTTCTGAAGAAAATTCTTAGTAAAAATACAAAACTACTTTTTAAACAATTATCACAACTGATACCTGTACTGGAGTGTAAACCCTGACATGTTATATGCAGCATCACTGTAGAAGTATAGATAGGCTTTTCCTGAATGGGCAACAATTTCCTCAAGACTGTTGTTTACATCAACATCTGGTAGCACTAAACCACTGTAAATACAGGACAATTCCTTTCAAACAACAGCAAATCAAACAATAAACAGCATAATATAACAGCACCCTTTGAATGTGCACAGGTACATGAACTGTGATAAAACATAGGACTGTGTATTTCTACAGTATTCACTGTAACTGTACATAATATTAGCCTTATTAAAACATATGACAGAACTTTTTAAAATTACACAAGTTGCACAAACTTGGCTTAAATAGATCACAAGCAACCTAACTCTATTTCACAAGGACACAACAATCGGACATAACGTAGCTGCTAGAATGTTCACAAGGTTTTTAAATTTGGTCTGGTGACTTTGAGGGAGGTTTGACTGGCTGGACCAGCCTAAAGTACAGAGAAATATAGCATCACTTCACGGGAGTAAATTCGCAGCACTTCAAAGGGTTTTACAGGTCAATGAACAGGTTTACAGGTCATTTACTTTACATTTATTATGTTCAGTTAAAACTCATATACATGTGAGATATATTTACTTTATACTTCAACAAGTTTACATGGTAAACTTGAATATTTATTATTGAAAATAAACACCTTCCAATGACATCACACACAATATTATTCAAACAATATGATAAGAAAGCCATTTACCTGTATGCGGCTATTAATGGTGAGTAGAGCGAATCTCCATCAAATATGTACAGATGGTCCCAACCACACTCTGTAGCAAACTGTACAGGCGTAAGTCTCAGGGGAGCAGCCGCAGACTCGGGCTCCAGCAGCCACATACATTTGTTTTCTACTGAATAATTTCCCTGCCCTTCTGTGATAACCCCAGAGTCTGCTGTTATTCTAAAAGAAAGATATAATGGCTCATGCAACTCATCTTCCAAACTCTGTGAGAAACAACATGTCAATACAATACAATACAATACAATACAATACAATAAGTTTTATTTTGAGTTGGCAAGAGTTACAAACAGATCAACATAAGCTCTCCAGAAGCTTTTACAACCGATTGTTATGTGCCATGTATATTTTGTCATTTTGTTTTATGTTGATGTATTTATGTCAGATGCTCATATGGACCTTTACTAATAAATAAACTTGAAACTTGAAAAACTGAAAGTTCATGTCAGACTTTTACCAAACCCATGATCTTGGTATTGACCCTTTTCAAATAATATGAAATTGTTCCTTGCACACAGGGGCCAGTGTTACTAAAATGCCTTTGCAGAAGCTTGTGGCCTACATCTTGTCCATTAAACACTGTTGTGTTACAGACAACAACAAAAATTTTGTGAAATTACTTGAAAATCAGTCCAGTTAAAGCCCAGGCACGAGTTGCACAGACTGATAAACAGACGGACTGACGGCACAAAGCAAACCTTTAGTCATAATCAAAATCTGTACAATCCTCTATCCTCATACAATACATGTACATTTGTATATCAAACTTGTTCACTGTTGTAAAACGCTTGCATGTTTGTGTTGTACATGTATTTTTACTGGCCATAATAACTTGCAAACCTACAATCACCTGTCAGATAAAATTACCTCTTGAGACTCAACAGTGATATACAATGTACATGTACACTATTTCATAGACTAAGTATGTAAATGGAATACTGTATCAAACTTTGTTTGTTCTTTTGTAAGATATTTTAAGTGACCCAGAAAAAAAGCACGAAGAAAATTTCTACTTTAATAGCATTTTGTGTTGTCTGTGATCTGGTGATCAAAAAACATGTTTTATTGATTTCTTCCATAAATACTACTGTACATCAAGGACCTAGTAAAATGACTAGCCATCAAATTACAAGTTCACATTAAACAAAAAAATCCCTACATAACGACCAATCTTTTTCTCATCATGTTACAGGATACAGACATATTTTTTTAGGCCTAACTGATATTATGTATCATTATATAAATCACATAGCAACAGAATTATGTGAATTACGGTGCTTAATATGGAATTTACAAGATGATCTCTAAATCAAGCTACATATATATATATATCTGTGCGACTCTGGTCTTAATCAATACAACCCACACACACCCGTCAGTGACATGTGCATCTATCTGTTATTTTACTGTAGGAAGATGTGAAAAAAACAGACACTAGTTATTGATCTGTTTCTAGGTCACTGCTTTAAAATTTATAACATACTAGTAATCATGACTTATTTATGTGACTGTAGCAGGAAACAAAATGCTTTATTTGGAAAACTATAAACATTACAGGAAATTGATAAATTCAGTACTTCATGTACATGTACAGTAAAATGTAAACACAGTTTTCAAAGTTATATTACCCCACTATATCATTTATTTGAAACACACTGATAAGAAGGCTTTTAAAACATAAAAGAAACAAATAACACCGAGTGAATTCTCATTTAAGCATAAAACTTACAAAAAAGGTTGAGTAATTTTTTACTTGGCTAGAGACATTTTTATTTTAAACTAGATTTATCTATACATTCAAGTATATTCAGTAGAAGAATACTGTTATACAGATTTATATAATATATTAGTCATTACTTTGTACTTGAAGAATTCATTTTCTGAGGGTATAAATCAGTACTCTGGGCATTTTTTTAATAAGTTCGGTGAAGGCGCCCTAGCTAGCTAACGGTAACCCCTCAAATGCCAGTCTAAATCAGACCCAGAGTGCTATCAAATTGAACTGGAAGAACACAATCGATTGATAAATTGAAATGACTTAATATTCATGAAGTTTAGATGTTCAGGTTCACCACTCCATCTGTACTAGGTTAAATGAAAAGTAATGATACAAAATAAAACTGAAGTTATAAATTTACAGAAAATCTCAATTTTTATTACATTTTAACAATTCAGAAGAATAATGATATTTCATTTCTTTAAATATTAAAACACAAAAAATAAAACATTTAATACAGATGAACAAAGCAATTCTTCCAAGTATTTGGGTTAGCAGTGGTATTTTGAAATGCAATACAAATTACACGTAGAATAATACTGATGCATGTAGAATCTACATGAAATTTTACTCAAATTTATGCAAAATGTGAATTCAATTATCATTTACTTTGTAACACTAAATTTTGCCGATCCAGTCCCAGTTCCACATCACTGTGTTAGGCCTTATAGCACTGCATTAGCACAATAAACCAATTGTTTCTCTGGCCTTTTTTTTTATTTGTTTCCCTATTTCATATTACACAATGTACCATTGTCTTTAAATTCAAAAGACATCACATTATTGTCATTGTACACTGAATTGTACATGATACAGTTTGATTATACACTGAGTTCTGAGTATCAACTTCAGTTTTAATTCACTTCCTAGAAAACATGATGCCAACTGTTAATCAAATCGTCAGACTGACCAGTCAAAAGTAATTTTTTTACACACTTCCACAGTTCTGTTTTCTAGGGTTTACAAAAAGTACCTCTGACAAGTGGTAAAAGTGCTTGAATACATAGGGTCATTGTCTTCGTGGATAGATGAATGCATGTAAAAATTTATAAACAAGAGGCCCAAAAGGCCCAGTATCGCACTACTGGCACTGTACTGGTCTGTCTGATTGGATTGTTCTGAGTAAGTTTTGTGACTCTTTTGCAATGTTACCAAGGAAAAAACTACCAGAGTTCATTGTGACATTGACCCACTGACCCAAAAAAACAGTAGGGATCATCTATTCAGTAAGACCAATCGTCCTATGACGTTTGACATGTTTGAAGACTGTGGGTGATGTTGATTACAAGATATAAGTGGAAAAGATTTTCAAAGTTCGGGTCACTGTGACCTTGACCCAAAAAACAATAGGGATCATATACTCAGTAAGACCAATCATCCTATGAAGTTTGAATACTGTGGGTCAAATAGATCTCAGGCAAAAATATTTTCAAAGTTTGGGTCACTGTGACCTTGACCTTTGACACACTAACCCAAAAATTGATAGGGAACATTTACATGTTACAGGAAACCTTTTGAGCAAGTTTGATGAAAGCTGAAAGAAAACACTTTACTGTGACCCATAGAGCGTTATCAATGAAAATCTAACGGAAGTCACTGTGACCATGACCTTTTACAGACTCACCTCAAAAACAAGAGGGATCATCTACATATGTTTCCTGCAGAACCTGAAAGGGGCATGGCGTTTTTGCCTAAAAAGGGCACTTCTGACGCGAGGCTATGTGTAAAAAAGGCACTTTTGTTTTGTCATGTACAGAAGGGCGCGATCACTTTGTCATGTATATATAATACGAGCATTATATCTAACAGTAGTAAGTTGATTGTTCTATCTTTACACTTGCAACTGCATGTAATTAGAGCCTTTTTATATGACATAATCAGGCTTTATTTAATGCCATTAGGCTTAAGAATTTCTAGATCCTGAGGAGAGGACCTCAAAACAAAATGTAACTCAGATTGGCCTCTTCCCCCCACCCCCTTTGAGCTTTTTTTTCTAGAGAAGTGTTTTTAATAATACTGCATACATGTAGATTATGTAGTATATGATACACCCATGTCCCCCAACTTGTCGAGTTTGTTATATTAGACCAATTTTAAACAGTTTTCAAGTGTATTTGTCTCTGGTTATCACATATTTTCGCGACCCCGTTATCTCCGATTTTCTGCAATTTATTTTGACTCTTTACTGACTTTATAACTGTTTCGATTATAACAATTGTCATCAGCAGACGATACGATGAACAGTTAATTTAAATAAAAGTATTCAAAAATATAACATGAAAACCTTTCAGGGAAAACAATAGGTTTATTACTTATAACCAAGCACCCTGAACAATAAACGACCTACTAATTCTTTCCTTCTCTTCTTCTTGATATGCGTTTTATGGAAGTCAAGATTATAGAAGAAAAAAACAAATAAAGAGTCGGTCGTAGAATGATTAAAAAAAATATTTTTTTTAAATGCTGATAGGGATTAACAGAAAAGCATACATGTGTTATAAACTAAATAATTCATAAATGTCAACTCATCATGAAATAAAGTTTTCACACTCTTACTACACTTTTTTTTAATTATTACCATAATTATGACCAACAGATTAATTTTAATTGCCTCTAGCGAATATATTGATCAGGACATGGGACCGGATGATTGACAGGAAATTTTCAATATAGAAGTTCATTAAGGTGAATCTAACGCGACTATTATTATAGAGATGCGGAACACACGTCTGCCAACTCTGTTTCAGATTATCTATTAGATTCGATGGACATGGTGTGTATTAGAGGACATATTGATGTTTTTATTTTAAGGATTGTCAAGAGGCTGAGCACACATCTACAGACTGTTTCGGATTAGCAGACATGTGCGTGTATAAACGGCGTGTTGCAACTTCAATTATAAGTAAAACAGGCACGGTGGCGCTAAAGGCCTTTGACTGAGGCAGGATGGCGCATGGCCGGCCATCAAAAGGGCAGGACGGCTCTGCGCCATCCAAAAACGGTCTAGCAGAAACACTAAGAGAACCATCTGAGCAAGTTTGATGAAAGCGATTGATACTTTCTATCAGGTTAGTTAAAACTAGACAAAAACTTTGAAGTTATGAAATTTCAATTATAGCACTTTGGCGGAAACTTGTTGGAGGACCCCAAGTTTTTGTTAAGTCTTGCCATAAAAGCATTCAGGATGGATGCTTTGATTACATGCTCAGGGAGCTTATTCGATGCAACCACCACTCTGTGACTGAAGATGCCCCACTTCAGTGTTGTTTTTTCCCTGCATTAGAATTCTCTAATTCTGGAAGTTGAAAATTTAAAAAGCATGTTTTTCACAATCATATCTATTTCCGGTCACACAATGTAAAGTATATTGCATAAAATTATAAGCGTCACAAAAAGTGCAAAATTGTCAAAACTGATAACTATTTACTATTTCAATTACTGTATTGTTCTGGAACTGCTGAAATTACAAGTTTTACTATATGGAACACCAAATGCTATTTTAAATAAGAACAGTTGCCATGGTAAACTCTTTTTTTTGTGAAGTGTACCATATAGTTCATATAGTTATTTTGCCAGATATGGTTAAAACCAATATAAACATTAAAGTTTCTTTGGCAATATTGAATACTGTTTTCCTTAATCTAATTTGATTAGGTTGTGCGCAAGACATTTGTTTTGATTGAGTTAAACATTTCATTTTTATATACATTATTACATATACATGTATGTGGTAATGAAAATTAAAAACACAAAAATCTCCTTTTTAAAACCATGCTAAAAAGTCAGTATTTCTCTCAATATCCATCTTACTGGTCATTTTGCAAAGCTAAGCAGCTTGGATATAATTTCTCTGGTCCCCCCTCCCACTTCTTGTTTAGTCTGTTTTTAAAGGCGTTAATTGCAGGTGCGGTGATTACTTCTTCTGGTAATTTGTTCCACTTATCAACCACCCTCTCACTAAAGGTAGCCCGCCTTAGTTCAGTCTGTGACCTCACTTGTACCATAAACATAATAAAATTTCTACCGCTGATAGTACAGCCCTGGAAAATATCCATTGCAGCAGGCGGCATGCAAATATTTATGACAATCTGGGTTTTTCCATGACATGGAGCCTTGGATGATGTCTATATATAAAGAAATTAGGAATAATAAATACAAGTCATTTTGGACTACTTCAGGTAATTATATAATCATTTTTAATCTGTCATATCTCCAACAAGTTGTTAGGTTAGGAACAGGGTTCTAGGAGAACAATGTTTCGAAAAAGACCATATAATTATTTGATCGAGATACAAAATAACACTGCTAAAATTCAGTCAAGTGCTGAAACACATACAGGCATTTTAAGAAAAACATCCCGAACCCACTTGTTATTTTTTGTAATAATAGTTTGAGGGGCCAACCATGAGGGCGAGGGTTCAAAATATCTGCAACTTCATACCAGGTGACTGCATGCAGTAGCAACAGGATGCAAAATGACGGTGGTACAAAAACACTCAAGGAACAAAAACAGATACTTCTGTCATGGAACGCACTGTTACTTATGATGCTGTAAACTGCCAAAAGCTTTTCTAACAAAATATTCCTACCTTACTCTGCCAACGCAATGAGAACATGAATCCCCTGCCCATCCGTCAAAACAATGACAAACTGTGTTGTTTTCTGTACAGTTGCCGTTGTAACATGGACGGCCATTACAGTCAGTCTCTTTTATTTTGTCACAGAAAACAAATGTCATTGAACACATTATATAAATTAGCACCACAAAGTAAGTAAATGGTCGTTGAAAATAATATAAAAATGGAAAATATCTGTCTACAAATTTATGGTTTTCAGCCATTTTGACAATCATTACGGAAATCTACGAAAAGTTACGGAAATCACGGAAAGGACAGGTTTACTGTGCGAGCACTGCGCGGGCGTTAAAAAGTGCTCAAACTGCCGGCAGCGGTTACTTCCCCTTACAGTAAACATTATTTAAAGACAATCGAACTTGAATGTGAGATATGCAGTCTAGACAGACCTGTTCATTCACAGTAGGTGTCTTCTTTTTCATAGTCAGATACTGCATAGCTCCTAGTACTGTTAGCCTCAATATTTCGACTGCAAGACCGACCGATTTTACAAACTGATATTACATAGATATGTCTGTCTTTACGCGAAGGGCGGCCGTCGCAAATATCAAAAAGCCCTGGCGCACAATTTGTTGGGCTACTAGTACAGTATGTTTAAAAAGTTGATATATGGTGATCTACATGTTAGCTAACAGTTAATACTGAACTATTATGGCCATGCGTGTGTGTGTGTTTGTGTGTGTGTGTGGGGGGGGGAAGCTACCAGGCCTTTCCAGTTACTCGGTCCACCAACACTGGTAGATAGTGCAACAAAAAAACCTAGCTTACAGCTTAAACCCCCTTAATTACACTATGTCACGGACCTATGTACGCAAGAGCGGGACAGGTATATCTCAAGAAAAGTTAACTCTTCTAAACGAAGTAGCGGAAAAGATGGGGTTGTTTTCAGAAGACTTGGTTTACTCTTTGATGAGATTAAAATTAAAGAAGACCTCGTCTATGATAAACACACATGTGAACTAATTGGCTTTATTGATTTGGACTCAATGGGAAATGAAATTTTTGAATTATTTATGAAATATAACAGTTCGGCAAGTAGATGGCAAAATATATGTTGGTGTTAATGGTACGGGAAACAAACTTAAAATTCCCACTTGCATGATATGCAACAAACAGCATCACAGCGGATTATTTATATCCGACACTACTAATTTTATACTTGTAAGTGTTTGTAAAGCTGCGAGTTCTTTGCGTCACATGTGATGGTGCTTCAGCAAATAGAAAGTTTTTTTCAAATTACACAAAGATGATGGGAACGATCTAACTTTCTACACAGTGAATCCACATGATAATCAGAGGAATATATATTTCATTTCAGATGTGCCACATCTGCTGAAGACGGCTAGAAATTGTTTCTGTTTTTTTTAATGCTGTGGAATAATGATATACCCATCAGCTGGCAGCATATTTTAAGACTATATGATGAACACTGTCAAACAAGTCTGTATTCACCGTATCCGAAACTTACTTATGCTCACGTCCATTTGACTGCATTCGATATAATGAAGGTGAATTTAGCTGCCCAGGTCCTTTCTAGCACTGTCGCCTTTGCACTAGAACATGTTTATGGAGATGAAGTTTCTGAAAATGAATCCACCAGGAAATTACACACAAAGCCAGAGGAACACAATGATGCTATCTAAACAGACATTAAATGGTTTGCATATAACCAGTAGGTCAATAACGAGTGTGTGAAAGTAATCCTTGACAGTGGTGCTCCATTTGTTTTAACTCATGGTTTTAATCAGGACCCTCTAGAACAACATATTGGACATTACCGAAATAAAGGCGGTAGTAACAGTAATCCAACTGTGTTTGAAGTCACTCATACAATGACCCAAATGAGAGCTTTTTGAGCACAAGCTCTGATTCCAAAAAGATGAATATTACAGTTTGTGGTCAAAATCAGACAAAAATTGATAATGCTAAGTTGCATATGAGGAAATAACATTGCATTGATCACACATAAATGTACATATACCCTTTAGGTTGTAAAACGTTCAAAATATGAAATGACAAAAGCACAGTAATTACTATGTTTTTCATAATTGCATTATATATAAGGAAATATGTGTTAATTTTGTTGTTTTATGAACAGACTGAACAAAACTTTGAATATTATTAAGTGCATCAGATCATGATCAGACTGCATTTTGTTTTATGGCCATCTATATACTATACAAACCTGTGATGAGATAGCTGTGTTTTGAAAGAAGTATGATATCGGTAATGTTGATTCATTTTGAAAGGGATTTAATTGATGGAATAAGCTTCGGTTTCCCCTAAGAAATCATAAGAAATTGCAAAAACTAAAAGTTCTTTTAAATCTTAAGCTCCACAGTACGAGCTATTCAAGCAGACATATGTGTTGGCGTCCTAGGCTGGTTAAGTTATCTGCACCACGTCCATTTTTTTCTAAACCATTACAGGTATTTTACGTAACTCTGTGAACGTTTTGTGAGAATTATGTTTTAATTTCGTTTACTAAGAAATTACATTGATTATTAATTGACATAACTATTTAAGATATTGCTGTGAAACTTTAAATACTTGTTCGCACCATGAACTACATCTGTAGAGAAGAGAAAGTAACTCTGTCAAAGATTTAAAATTAAGATCCTTTATTGATCAAAATCAGAAATAGAAATTTTTCGAACTAGCCACTACATGTAATTTAAAAAAATGTGTCAGGCATTGTTATGCATAGACATTGTATAACCACTTAAATTTGTTGTATTGCTCATAAATTTCGATAACTCTTTATATCTTGGTATTTTGCTCCATACAACCCCTGTAAACACTTTGAACATATTCAGATTTTGGTTTTTCCTTCCTGGACTTCCAAGCTTTGTTCTATTGGCAAGCACTGGTATTAATAAAGTGTGCTATCCTACCAACAACCTGTGTTCTGAAACCATTACTCTTTGAAGTTGGTCTGCTTTATTCTTGCTTTTTATTATATATTTACGTAAATTATGGCTGTTTTTGATTTAAGACTATGTATTTTTTACAAAAGAAAAATGTTTTCACATTATAGATCAAAACCATAGTGCTTGATTGTATTTGTAACATGCCAGTGAGCTATTAGGATTGCTCACCGTCAGGCATATATGTTCGCTTACATTTTCCTTCAAACAAGTTTCACTTTCTCTGAAACCACTAGGCTAATATGATGATGAAACTTTGCAGTGATGTTCTGTTCACAAAGCCCTCTCATCGTATTCAAATAATTCCACTACATGCAGAGCTTATATATTTGAATGTGGTATTACCTAGTGGATCTCTTCCAAGATTGTTCCAATTATGACCCCACCCACCCCCTCTTGATTGACACAATCCAAGGATCACTTGTTTTGAACAGAGGCTTATATATGGGAAACATTTAATATTCTTCTCTTAAGCCACAAGGCCTTAAGCTTAGACATGTAGTATGTGGCATCGTAAGAGTCAATGGCAGCCAGGTGAGCGGTATAAGGCCATCTTTGCCCTTTTGTTATTATTCTCTAAAATTGTCTTAAAAACCTCGGCAAGAATTTACAACTAGGAAAGGGCATAACAAGTTTATCTCCACAAACTTAATTTTTGTGACATGTTAGACAGAGAAAATAGTGTACGTTATTGCACAATAGTTTCAAACTTCATCTGTGATGTGTAAAAATTTATACTTTGCTTTAATTATATTTGACTATGTACGGTAATTTGCTTTTTGGGGTTATTTGATAACCGTTTTACATGTAATATATGAAAAAGTGAGACACATAATAAACTTGTGTATATTAAGCTTCTTATTTATTGTAACTTTTAAATGTTAATTGCCAAGACAATACGTCAGATTTACACAAACTGCGTTTTTGGTACGTGGCATTCCCTGTTTGATATTATTTTTGTTTTTTGTTTTTTTACACAAACTGCCATTGTCATGTGAACTCCAGAGTACTATTCAACTTCCTGCAGTAATACGAGGATTGTTCAAATATGAATGCATGTAGAACGTTATCTCGCTCAATAATGCGAATATCAGGAGGAAATCAAGATTATTGGGTAGATAAACAAGTTAGCTTTACATTGATACCACACCCATTAAAATCTGTTTACTTTAGCTGTGTTTATCGCTCGCTAAAGATTACCTACTCGTGTATACTAATACAAAAATGGTTGGAAGACGCCATTGAAATACGGTCCCATATTAAGAATCGTTGTATTCTTGGCATAGGGTGAAAAGACATTTTTGATGAAATATGTTCCGTTTATGGGAATAATGAAATGTCTTTTTCGATAGTTATTCGTTGGTTTAAGAAATTCAAATGTGGGTTAGTTTCAACAGAAGATGCACCACATGGCCGTCACGTCTGCCAAGATGGTTGCTAGAGTGAAAGAAATAGTTGCTACTGATGCAAGATACAGCGCTAGGCAAATAGCTAGTATGGTTGGCACCTCATTAGGAGCAGCTCATGCAATTCTGAAATGTAATTTGAAAATGAGAAAGATCTGTGCTAGATGGATTCCCCATCTGTTGACAGATGAGCAGAAAAAGGCACGCGTGCGATGCGCGAAAATGTTGCTTAGACAGTTTCCAAATTACAATGCACGGTCTTTTGCAAATGTCGTCACTGGTGACGAGACATGGGTTCACTTTTTTGAGCCCAAACGAAAGATTCAGAACAAAATATAGGCAACAAAGTCTGGCAAAAGACCATGCATTGCAAAGCGGACCATGAGTGTCAAGAAGGTAATGTATGCCATATTCTTCACAAATCAGGGTCCTGCCATTCAGGTTACTGTACCTTAAGGCAAATCCGTAAATGCGAAGTTTAACAAGACTAAAAGTTCTTCGAAAACTGAAGAAATATTTCAAAAATCGAAGACCTGCAACTGGTTTGGCCAATGTCAGATTGCTACATGACAATGCGTCATCGCACAAAGCGTCTATTGTACAAGACTTTCTGAAGCAGGAAAAGTTTGTTGTGCTCCCTCACCTTCCGTATTCGCCCGACCTTGCCCCGTGTGACTTCTTTTTGTTCCCAAAGCTCAAAAAATACCTTTCTGGTCGAATATTTGTCCAGCGCAAACACCTCGGTTCTGCAATATTCCACTGTCTTCATAGTACTAGTATATCTAGACAAGTGACAGGAAATTGTCACAAAACCAGGTTTTCATTTTCCAGTCTGCTGGCCGAGCGCAAATGTGTTTTTAAAGTCAGTAGATATACATAATGTGAAAAAGAAACAAAGGTCTTCTTCTATATATTACATGTGTAAAAAAGCAAAGGGCCATAATTCAGGCAAAATTGATCCAAACACAAAACCCAGACAGTATGCACGAGGGCACTTGATGACAATAGTTCTGTGAGAGATTGGTTTAAATATCTTGAGAAATGTAGGAGGAAGTGGGCACGTGACAGTATTCTTCTATATATAACATATGTGGAAAAAAAGCAAAGGGCCATAATTCAGGCAAAAATTATAAAAAAAAAATAAAAAAAACTAAAAAAACTAAAAAAAAAACTTGCTCTGTGTTGGGTTTGAACCGCTGGTCTCATGAGAAATTTTGTCATCTTACTGTAACAGAATACTCCAAATAAAATAAGTATACAGGACTGGTAATCTATTCTAAAAATAGACAGTAATAACAGAGTATTCTACCTTTCATAATAACAGAGTATTCTCCCTTTTATATATACTTAAATAAGGAGACACAAAATTGCTAACGGACGGACGGACGGACGACCAGGGGCAGAACATTATATATTTCAAAATTCTTTAGTTAACAATTATAGTTCAGTGAAAGTTTGGTTGAAATCCCTTGAGAAATGTAGCACACAGAAGAGTATTTCTCTATATATATGACATTATGTGGAAAAAAACAAAGGCCCATAATTCTGTCAAAAATGATCAAATCACAAAACCCCGACAATATGTGCCAGGGCACTTGGTGACAATAATTCTGTGAAAGTTTGGTTGAAATCCCTTGAGAAGTGTAGAAGGTGTTGCGCACAGAAGAATTACATATGTGAAAAAAACAAAGGGCCATAATTCTGTCAAAAATGACCAAATCACAAAACCCCGACAATATGCGCCAGGGCACTTCATGACAATACTTCTGTGAAAGTTTGGTTGAAATCCGTTGAGAAATGTAGGAGGAGTTGCGCACAGAAGAAATTGTTTACGCCCGCCCGCCGACATACCTCAATCTAATAACCAGGATTTTTCCTTCGGAAAACCTGGTTAAAAAGACTATGAAAATGCCTTCAAGGATTGGATTCAGAAGACTGAAACTTTGCATATCTGTTGGAGGTGAATACTCCGAGGGGAGAAAATAATTTTTTTATTGAAATCTATCAAGGATACATTTTTATGTGCTTAGATGCATTCATATTTGAACATTCCTCGTATACTGATCGAGATTATTACATTGATTTCTCATAATTGATAGTCACTTTGTATGCTCCCTGAATGGGGAATCGTGTAGTCGCTGCTTTGACTGTCTGTCCGTCAGGTTGTTAAGTATGATTTTTGGCGAGTGCAAGTCAAGGGTGTTTGTACCTTTTAAGGCAACATTATGGTTTCCTGAAGACAAAATTAATGGCATAAAAATCAAGCTTTATTTCACTTTCAATTTTTCCGAATAATGTTTCATCTTTAAACTGTCTAATATCTTTTCCTTCAAAGGATCACAACAAAGAGATTTTGTGTTAAGATTTTCCTGGTCCATATTATTCCAGTCCATTTACTATAATTAGCGGAAAGTGTTCCTTCGTTTGCATATCTATTAACTAACACATCTACACAAGAGAGTCTTAATTCACGTTTCACAGTATCTTTGATTTTCTGGTATTTCTTTCTCAACGCTTTCACAATGTAACCACGTATGAAATACAGAATTTCCTGATCATTGTCACCAAAGTTTTGGACGTTTTACATCACAATTGTTTCCCCTTTTAACGACTGACCCTACAATTTCAAGACAAAAAAGTTGCACAAATGCCACAATTGCATCAACACTTTTACACCCAGTTTCAAGGAATAGGTTCATATATTTTTCTCTTGATTCGTTGTTCACCCAAAAGTCATGCACTTTCCTATACATTGTTTCTCTTCATTTGGTCAAAGAAATGCAACTTAAGCAAACTATTGTACTAAAAACTGAATAAAAGTAATTCCGCATTGGTTCTTGTCGGGCGGATTCTAGCACAACCATCACATCCGGACACATAAACAAGATTGGATCCATCGCGATCGTTCCTAGGCAAATGTCGTATGCTGTTCTAAATACATCCTCACTAAGTGCTTCGTTTCCATGAGGAAAGGTTGCAGAAGTACCTCCAATCTTGCAGTTGGCAGCTGAAAAAAGAATTTAAAAAGGAAATTACATTTGTATTAACAAATTTGAACACATTGAACATAACTTGTACATATCATGTATCAATTTCAACCTGTAGTAAGAGACCGCCCTAGGGTAGTTGGTCTCTTAACAAAACGGTCTCTGAATGAACCGTATACCAAGTTAGGTGTAATAAAATACTGGTCTTTTGAGCAAGCTTGAATGTGGTCGAGTGCGACAATTAGTCTAATACTTTTTCGATCAAACTCGTTGAAAACTCGTCGAAAATAATATTAGTGAACACAGAAAACAATACACTCAATTTCAATCGCTTCCTATGTATGGTGCTTTTAACGGATGCCTCTTTCGGTCAGTACCGGAACGTTCGCTGCAAGCTCCCTATTCACAACTTTGGATGGTGCTAAATGTGACATTCCTGCAGCATCTCTGATACGGGAAACTGACTATCGCACGACAACATGGGCGGTATCTTGCCCATGAAGATCGTGTGGAGCTTCCTTTAATACATGATAGCCGGATGTTATAAGTCTTCCCTTACATTTCCTGTTTTCACATCGCCAGTATATTCTATTACTTTTTGCATCTTTCCTGTCCTTACAATAACTATATCCCTTATATATCCATTTTTGAGCATCTCGCGAACTTAAAAAATATGTTGGTGTTTCTTCCATTTTACAAAAAATAATGATGGTATTTGAATAAAGAAAATTGAAAACTTACCTTGACATGGTTTCATAGTCTTTCGACGAACTGACGTGCACCGCGCGCAAAGCATGATGGGTAACATAAATCTCGATATCGCATTAGGTCCATGACTATGTTTATTCACCAGTGCTGTGTTATTTTTCTGGGTAATGATTTGAACATTCTTGGTAAAGGTCCACTAGGCAATGCAACAAGTCAAATTTCTAAGTTTTGTGCCTCGTTGTTTCATACAAAATGATTTTTAAAGTTTTTTGCTATATAAGCCTTTATAAATCAAGTGGCCATATGGGCGGTGTTAGTTTTGATCAAGGGGTCATGATTAGAAAAACCTTGGTAGAGGTTCATTAGAAAATGCTACATGCCAAATATCTAAGCTTTACGCCTTGTGGTTTCATACAAGAAGATTGTTAAAGTTTTTCTTATATCAGCCTAAAATCAAGTGACCCACGGACGGGGTAAATTATAACCCGTGGGTCATGATTTGAACAACCTTGGCAGAGGTCCACTAGATAATGCTACATGCTTATTATCTAAGTTCTTGGTCATCTTTGTTTTTGGGAAGAAGTTTTTCTAAAAAAGTGTTTTCTTTCCGTTACCATGGCAACCTCAGTCCTGCATGGAATAGAAGTATTTGAATAGTCACGATGGACCTTCATGCAAGGAACATCCCTGCAAAGCTTCATCAGCATTTACCTAGCGGTTTCAGAGCAGATGTCATTTGAAGGAAATTGCACGACGGACGCCGGACAGTAAGCAATCTGGTACTTTTTGCTGGACCATTTCAAGCTTATGTATATTTAAGGGGCACTACATACCATCTATTAGATTATTCTTAATACATAAGTATATAATGTGTTCAATGAACGTAAAATGATAAATAAACACAATTTTAAAGAGTAACATTTATCGAAAAAATGCCTTATTTTAGCACACTGAAATAATCAGCAAAGAGGCCTTCCGTAATAAAGCTATATCCATCCAACGAGTGGAATGTAAAGCTTCAACTTTAAGGATAAGTAATTCTAGTTATACTTACCACGGACCTATATACACATATGTGTATATAGGTCCGTGTACTTACCAATATTCTATTACAACGTAGTACATTGTATCTATGCTTTTGAAGTTATTCATTTGACATCAGTATTAGGGATTGTTAAACATTTCTGGATATACATTGCGTTTTGATGTATCATGAATTTAGATATTGAAATGAAAAATGAAAACGATAATAATGTTTCTTGTCATTATGGTGATTTTCAAACAACTCTTCATATTTGACTCACAGAGGACGGCTGAATAAACATGTTTATATGCCGTATATATATCAAACCCCTCTAGTACTGTATATGCTGTATATGCAGTCTGGGGGCGTTGGTCATATGGGAAACCGGTACCAACGATAAAGCCCTAATATACGATACGATACTGTATATGCAAAGGGGAGTAACCTATACGGGAAGTTTGTTGTCGCTGTATATACTGATTCCTATTTACCGACATTTGGAATACTTTTGTTCTTTTGCAGACAACATGAAACCTGTAAGAAATCACATGTTTATGTTTACAAATGAATATTTAATACGAAAATAGTTAACAAAAGGGTTTTCACCCCTGTAATATATTAATTAAGTATGGATATGCACAGATTGTTTCCCGTATTCCTTTCCTCCGCCACCCTAGGCAAAATTATCGGTGTCAACCCACTTCGGACCATCGTCATTTCGGCCCACGAAAATATATTGAGGCAAATCTTAAGACACTTTGGACCATCAAAATATTATTGCAAAAAATTGTATGACAATAGGGACCATGAAACACTATTGCAAAATATCGTCATTTATCTAATTATAAATTAATTACAACTTTCTAATAGTGCCACTGTCACGATAATTGACAATAAATCTCAGAATGTAGATGTAAGATTAAGACAATCAATTATAAAAGGGCTAAATCCAAGTAAAAAATGTGATCTTTTCTTTTTTATAAGAAACCCAAAATTATGATACCCTATTAAACTTTTTAGCAGTTTTAGACTTTCTTTAAGCTAAATATTGTATGAACAGTTTGAAATATACAAAGCAGCCGGCGATGTTGGAAGTGCAAGAATATGTCTTCCACATCTGCTGCTTTGATTTATAAAATTTCAAAAAACCACTTACAATGCGCTGAAATATGCGGTCCCGGTGATTCACAGTGGCCGGTCACGTTGAATTGTTGTGACCAACTCGACTTAAATATTATCAAAGTATTTGACAACTATTTTATCATGTTTATTATACATGTATTTATTATACTTTGTAATCCTTATCCGTAGTAGACGGTAGTTGTGGGTCTCTTTATTATTAGTACACATCGTCGCCATGGTATTTTCCATTGAGAATCGCCGCCAGAGTATCACTGCGTAAAAAATAATCATTTTTAAATATAATTATTTCAAAACATTCTTTCCTACCAGAAATTAAATTTTTTTCATGTTTATGTAGATTTAAAATTATTATCCACATAAACAAGGTGCCATAATTGGTCAAGAATGACAGGTAAAAGCAATTTGATTTTAACCGATATTTTGCGTTACTGAATGTACCGTTACTGAATGTACCGTTACTACCGTACATTTATAGTTGTACATGTATGTCATTCATTTAGGAACATTTGTTTAAAACGATGCTTATTACCTTTCAGGTAAGGAAGAGACATGGCAAAAAGAGTAGTTCCAAGTCAAAAACCAGTTCTATCAAACTCTCAAACAAACATTTAAATAGACTTGGAAAACAAGGGAAACTGAAACAAGAGGCACATAAAAAGAAACTGAAAGAGAGACGACTAGAAAATGCAAGAAGTAAAGCTCAGGGGAAGAAAACTCTAGCAGATTTAGCTTTACAGAATGGGGATGATGGTTTGGCAGAAGATGATGTGGGAGTCTTTAGTAAGACAGATCTAGAAAGCAGTTTCCTGTCAAATGTCAAGACCAGGTATTATTTATAACATGGAAGTACATGAACTTTGAACATTTCAAGAAATTTAAATGGAACATTGTGTGTTTCTACCTTATAATTGATAAAAAGTAAATATTTAGAATGTTTTGCAAGTGTAATGGGATTATCAGCATATGTCATACAATGTAAATACCTACAAGGTACCAGCTCAGGAGGCAATATCCCATGTGCTTCTAGGGTATCAGCTATGGAGTAGCAATGTTGGAGGAGCTCATGCTAAGTTGTATTTATTTTTATTTCTGAATAGTAAACACAATTTAAGTGACTTAGAGGTCTGCAGTGTACAGTAACTATATTTTTATCTACCAAACTTTCTGGCTAAATTGATTCAAATGCTTAATAAGGGAACATAAGTGTGAGCAAATGTCATTGTCAGTTTATCACTATTAATCTGTTTATCATTTACATGTACTTTAGACTGCTTGGCAATGAAGATGGTAGTAGGTCAAAGAAAAGGAAAAAGATGGGCGAAGAAACAGAGGAAGCTGAGGAAGAGTATGAAAGGTTGCCAAGGAAACTGTTTCGTGCAGATGACAAAAAGAAGATGATTCTCCCGATTAAAACTAAACATGGCATTGTACCACAGATGATAGATGAAGGTAAACTGGACATATTGCGATAAAAAAACTATTTGATTGTTATGGTGTGTTTTTATTTAATTTTATTGTGAAATTTGAGAAAAATGCTGATATTTATATTTAGAGCAAATCTATCATCTGTATCCTAGGACTGTTGATTCCTCTAAAAACATTGTCTCCACAGGGCATTGTTCATTTCCCTATATTTCCATGTAGCAAACCCCTAAAGTCATCTCTTCAGAAACTATCATGCCCACCCCCCTTCTTCACTGAAAGTCATTACTCAAGGGGCATTGGTCGGTGTATGAATCACTTTTAGTGATAGCTCTAATTGGAACATTCATTGAATATGTTCAAACTGTGCACTTACAATGTATATGCATATACAAGGGATTTAAAAAGAGATCTACAGCCACTGAATGTACAAAATATTATTGACCAGTAGATGGGTAATAGTTGCATACAAAAGTCATAAACTTTGATTGTTAAGGCCTAGTATTACCAACCATAAATCAATGAGTGTGGTAGCAAATAGTGTTTTAGTTTAAAAAAAAAACTCTTAAGACTAGTGTCCTAGGTAAATTCTCAATAGCTACATACAATATAGTTGATTGGCAAGAGAGTGGAATTTGTATATCTAATCTTGATATAAATACAAACTTTGCAGAATCAGAAGAAGAAGAAGAGAGTGCTGGCACTCGGGAACCAGATGCACAAGATGATACACAAGAAGAGGAAGTGAAGCCTCTGCCTATGTTGAATGGAGTGGATCTGTATATACATCGACAGAAAAAATTAACTGAGAGGAAGCAGAAGATTGCATCCCTGTCTAGTGCAATAATAGCTAATCCAGAAGAAAGTGTATGTTTATTTTGATTTTTAGTCCCAAACCGTCAAAGATCATTTGTGACTATAGGTTGTTACTGTTCTGTATGTCAGTCTGACCGTCTGCACTTTGTGTATGGGGTGTAACTTCTATATGCATGGATCGATTTTCAAATAACATCACACAGTTGTTACCCAGAACACAATGGTGTGATGCGCCACCCAAAGGGGGCTACCCTGAAACCCGTGTATCAGTTATGTAGGTATATGTACTGGTACTTATTTCCAAGCTGTAACTTATAAGATGTACTGACAATTTTGAAACAACAGTTGAAAATATGTATAACATCCAAGGGGCTACTTAAACTTTTGAATGATTTCCTTGAATCTTGGTGAGCTGAGGTCCCTGCAGACATGGTAGGCCCCATGCAAGTGGAGACTCAAATCACCAAGGAGGTGGCTGCATGTTAGTGCGATAAACATAGTTTCAACACGGATTTTGGATACAATTTCTCAAATTTTTTCCCTATGGGCTTAATCACCTTTCAGGTTTATACTCCATCAAACAACATTTCACTTTCATTGGGCCATCATGGCCCTCTTCTTAAAAAAACTATATAGTTAAATTTGGTATAATATTTATTAATGTTTTATATATAAATTGTATTTAAAGATGAAGAAACTCCGTGCTCTTGTCGCAATGTTAAAAGAGAAAGATCCTGATGTGTATGTGACAGTAAGGAAGTATGTGATGGTGTCATTGCTAGAGATCTTCAAGGATATCATACCTGGCTATTACATTAGACTGCCAACAGAGAAAGAAGAGAAACAAAAGGTAAGACTGCCTGTAAGACAAGGGCATGCAGTGATACTCTAGCATCCATTTGCAACTGCTTTGCAACCTTGCTTGGCTCTTAAGTACATGTATATAGGTGTTGGTAAAGTCTATTCAGCTCTTATTCAAACAGTATGACAGTTTAACCCCCAAAAAGTTAAGTTTATTCAATGTTTCATATATATTTGCTGCAAATTGGTTTGAATAGATTTTCTTCAATTGAAGTTTCTGTATAGGAAATACGTTTTCAGCTTTCTAATATATTTTATCTCTATTCCACAGATGAAGAAGGAGACAAAGGCAGTAATGGACTATGAACTTGTAATGGTTAGCTGCTACAAGGAATACTTGGAATTCCTTGAAAAGACAGCAAAAGGTAATCTAATTTTTATGTTGCTTTGATTTTTTTCTTTTTTCCTGGTTCAGGTTAGGTAGATAGACCTGTTCTTAATTGAAAATAGTGACCAGTTTTCCCAAAGTTCTAAACTAAAATTTTCCAAATATTTGAAATTGACATTTTTTTCAGAGCTGTTAATGTCTGGTAGACAATTCTTTCACTCTGCCTGATTGGTTTATAATTGTGCATCCGAACTTCAGATCATTGTTTATTAGACAAAGTGAATCTTACATGTTCATAAGTTGTGGATAAGGAAATCCCACCCGAGGTTTGAGATACGTCCAAAAACGAGGCTCTGCCGAGTTTTTTGGACGTATCTCAACCCGAGGGTGGGATTTTCTTATCCACAACTCAATGGACATGGTAGATTTATTTTCTCAACGTTTAAATCGTATTTTTACACAAGTAAGAAGAAATAAGTGCAAATACAGGATGGGGATGAAAAAACGAAAATCAACTTTTTCTCGAATTTTACTTCAAAACTGCTATAAATGGATAGAAAATTATCTAACTAAGAAAATGAATACCAACAACCCTATTTTTATTTCAAAAATAACAATTTTACAGTCAATTTTTAATTTTTATGTCTGCTTACAATTAAGGTAAAAATAGTCCGGCAGCGATGTGAGATAAGCGATGTGAGATAAGTTTATCTCACATGGGTAAATGCGCGGAAATATGTATCTCATAGGTGAGAAAATGAACACCGCTGGAGTGGATATTATTTTATAAATAAGTAATTCTAAATTTGGTTGTTACCAAAAATCCCAAATACAGATGAAGCAAATTAATTTTTCCAATTGTCGGAGCCTGGACTCTCCCAATGTGGCCAGATATTTCAATATTCTGTGTGGGAGGGAGGGGGATTCATTGATGATTGACCATACTAAGGAGAGGTCATAGTGATTTGGTCAGCCTCAGCAAGTGGGGATGGGGCAATCAGTGTGATCGACCAGGATATAATGTTAAAGTGATATTATCGTTGAAAGTGACCATCAAAATTTTAAATAAAACATTATTAAATCAGTGATATATACTCCTAGAATAGTAAACATTACCATGGTTATAACCCCAAAATAACAATCTGTATAACAGTTTCATTCACATTGAATATAGAGGAAATCTGTAAAATCTTTTTTGACTCCTAGTCAAAAATAAAAATCACCCTTTCAGTTATGTATATCTCAATTTGTATTTGTCAATAACAGTAATAACTTGGTAAAACTTATTTCTTATATGTTTTAAAGCATCCACTGTGTTTTGAGCATCATTCTTATCTATTAACCAATGTGACCATTTTGAAGGGTAATATAATTTTAATGATCTGGGTGTAATTTTTCTTTCTAACATGCAGGACCTAAAGGTGAAGTCAAAAGCAAGAAAAAGAAAAAAAGAAGCCAGTCATTCATCTTGCGATTCCACAGAAATCTCAACAAGTAAGTATTATTTATAACCATGTGTGTAGTAAGAATGGCTACAACCAATAGAAAATACAAAAGTTTTAAAGTAATAAGAGCAATTCAAAACAAAAATGCATGTTTAGTGAAGCCAGAGCTCTCTTACATTTTTAGGTCACCGGAACTCAAAAGGTTAAAAGGTGAGCTCTTTTGATCAGATATTGTCTAGCATCTATCTATGAGTCTGATCCATCATCAACAGTTGATTATGTGAATACTTAACTGTAGCCTTACCGTAACAAAACTTGGTGAAATGTTGAATCCAAGGTCATTACAGGTGAAAATTGTAGTCAGTAGAAGTCACAGAAATATATTGTACACCTATATAAAGCTTAATTTTGGAGGTCAGTAACGTTTTGCAGATGTTTTATTTTGAACCCTTCAAGGCAATCTTGACTCTCTTCTATTTCTTCTAAAGTTGTACACGTTTCCATGGTTTATTTGTAATTTTCAGGCTCTGACAGAAATGTCTGTGAGAAGTTTATGTGAACTATTGAACACTCATCCACATTTCAACTATACAAACAACATAATAACTGTCATAGTGCCATACATGAATAACAGAAAGCCTCAGGTATATCCCAGATCTTTTCATCCTTGTTTGAGGATGATTATGATATATTTGCTCATTTTACAATCTATCTATGTGTCTATCTTCTACAGTAAATACGAGGTTATGGCTCTTTGAAAGTATTAAAATTGTATTTGATTTTTACAGGATGACTTATGTCCCCTTTGAAGAATTTTCAAAGTCACATTGACCTGGCATAGTCTGCTCGATAACTGACATACTCAGTATTGGTTTGATTTTAACCAATCTTGGCCTTGTCATTTACAGTACTTGTACAGTAGTCAGGTGAGTAGTGTATGAGCATCGTGGCTCTCTTGTTGTTATTTATGGTTGTATGCTTAGCCACAGGTTTGTCCATTGTAAAAAAGTTGTCTTTTACCATGAGGAAATATAATTGTGTCTGTAGAGCTATAGATTTTGTTGTGACTGTTAACACAGAAAGGAAAATAATTATATACATGTACATGTGTGTTACAGATATCTGACGTGGCTTGTGATTGTGTGAAGAAATGTTTCAAGGAGGACAAAGCTGGAAATATAACACTTGAGGTAAATATTGTAAGGTACCACACGTTGGTAAACAGCTTTTGACAGATTCTTTATGGTCATGGGTGCTGATGACTTTTGCCTTTTATGGTAAGAGATGATTCTGTGTACAAGTATAGAATTCTATAGCACTGTGAAGTCATATAGAGAACTACAACACTTTACAGTAATATTTAAAACCGAAGTTCATTGTACATTAATGTTGACATTAATTATTGCTTTCTATCTTGAGTTGCTATACTTTCATTAATGTCAGAAGAGGGGTTTGACGTTAATCCTGTCGACTGACCATAAAATCCAGAAACACACATATTTTTCCTTTTGGTCCTTTCAAAGATTTAGCAATCATTAGGAAACATTATAATGGACCTTAATAACTAGAATCATTAAACAGTACAGAGATGTTATTATGTCATTGTTTGTAAATGAAGTTCTAAT
Organism: Saxidomus purpurata; assembly: GCA_022818135.1. NCBI lineage: Eukaryota > Metazoa > Mollusca > Bivalvia > Venerida > Veneridae > Saxidomus > Saxidomus purpurata. Next base: position 21,321,878 of record JAFMSR010000014.1, read on the forward strand.
TATTACAGCTAACAAAGTGTATTGGGAGAATGATCAAAGCCAGGGAGTACAGGGTGCAACCAAAGGTATTCTTTTATTGCCCATACTGCTTCTATACTATTGTGCTCGAGTATAAATGATGTGAACCTTTGATTTTGCTGACAGATGATTGTTTAGTGCTGTATTGCCTCATTTAAAAGCACCTTAGGAAAGCTTTCAAGAATTTCTATTTAACAAACTGTTGTCAACATAATAGTAGCATTTCTGTTTGAATAGACCCAGGACAGGAAATGGACCTAAGCTGCAGTAATGAGGCTTACCCGTGCTTATATAGGTTTCCTGAGCACAATCTCGTGCTCAGCACCAAATCATGCTCAAGTAACATGAAGTCAAATCAAGTTATATTTACTTGCAAAGTTGGGTTAAATATAAAGATACACAAGCTGAAGAAAATACCTTCTGATTATTGTTATGGAATCAGACTTTGTAGAGAAATATAACTTGACTTAACTTCATATCACTTTAGCATGATTTCATGTTGAGCATGAGATTGTGCTCAAGAAAATTTTATAAGCATGGGGCCAAGCAGGTGCAGTCTGCCTTCAAAGATGAGTGGTTAGTCGGTGACTTGAAATTACTGTAAAGTCTCATTGTCGGACATGGGTTCAAGCCCTGCTACTGACCATTTTTCTTCATTGTGAAAGTTTCTTACGGATAATATGGATCTAGTACTAGTTCTTTCCAGGAGCGATGGTGAGATAAACTGTCTGCATGTAAAAATTACCAAAATACGGTTGAAACGTGTTAACTCCTACAACAACAACAGACAAGTGCATATTAAGTGTTATATTATATAACAAGTTTTTAGCTCACCTGGCTACGCCAGGGTGAGCTTTTCTGATCGATGATTGTCCGTCGTCCGTCAACATTTGATTCAAATGACATCTCCTCTGAAACCTCTAGGCCAATGTTGATAAAACTATGCAGGAATGTTCCTTGCATGAAGCTCTACCAAAATTGTTCAAAGAATTCCATTCCATGCAGAACTCTGGTTGCTATGGCAACAAATAGGAAAAACTTTAAAAATCTTCTTCTCTGAAACCACATTTGGCATGTAGCATTGTCTAGTGGACCTCTACCAAGATTGTTCAAATTATGACCCCCGGGCAAGAATTGTCCCAGCGGGTGGGCCCTTAGTTTTTGCATAGGAATACATGTATATAGGGAAAACTTTAAAAATCTTCTTCTCTGAAACCACAAGGCCTAGAGCTAAGATATTTGGCATGTAGCATTGTTTAGTAGACCTCTACCAAGATTGTTCAAATTATGAGCCCCGGGTCAAAATTGACCTCGCACCGGGGGTCACTTAGTTTTGCATAGGAATATATAGGAAAAACTTAAAAAATCTTCTTCTCTGAAACCACAAGGCCTAGAGCTTAGATATTTGGCATGTAGCATTGGCTAGTGGACCTCTACCAATATTGTTTAAATTATGCCCCCGGGTCAAAATTGACCCCCCCCGGGGGTCACTTAGTTTTGCATAGGAATATATAGGAAAACTCTTAAAAAATCTTCTTCTCTGAAACCACAAGGCCTAGAGCTAAGATATTTGGCATGTAGCATTGGCTAGTGGACCTCTACCAAGATTGTTCAAATTATGAGCCCCGGATCAAAATTGACCCTGCACCGGGGGTCACTTAGTTTTACATAGGCTTATATAGTAAAAACTTTAAAAATCTTCTTCTCTGAAACCACAAGGCGTAGAGCTTAGATATTTGGCATGTAGCATTGCCTAGTAGACCTCTTCAAAGTTTGTTCAAATTATGCCCCTGGGGTCAAAATTGACCTTGCCCGGGGGGGAGGGATCATTTGTTTTACAAAGGCGTATATAGGAAAACTTATTTGGTATATAACATTATCTAGTGATCTTCCACCAGGCAAGTGGACTTGTACCAAGGTGAGCGATATAGGGCCATCTTGGCCCTCTTGTTTTTGTTTTCAGGTGCTGCAAACATTCTTATCTCTAAAGATCAAGGAAGTCAGCTATACAGACCCCTTGACTAAAGAAAATGACAGTAAAGACAAGAAGAATCACAAACTCAATGACAAATTATCTAGAAGAGAGAAAAAGGTTCATTCTTAATTCTTTATAAATAAGTAAAACAATTTCATCTCCCTCTCTCAGATGCATAGTTTCCATTCATAAAGTTTGATTTGTTACCTAATTCTGCGTGATTTGTCACATTCATCCTTCTAAGTTATTTGTATCTGTATTTGTATGGTTTCACTTTTTGCTGATAAAGTATGGGACAAATTTAATGACTATTCTAATCAGTAATGTATTGTCTGTGATTCATCTAGGTGATACAGTCAGTGGTACAATTATCTCAATATGTGATTGACATCTTTGGTACAGCTCATTGTATTTGCTGTGTAGTGTGTTTATTTATGATTCATATAACTTAGGGTTAACTGTTTTGTAATTTTGTTACGGCTGAATTATAATGCTTTGTGGTAAATATTTTAAATGGCGATGGATGTATGTATTGTCTCAAGTGTCAAAATCATTAAACTGTTAACCCTAATCTAATGCACAAAGCTCTAAAATGGGTTAATTGCTGGTTGTTTGATTTTTTAACAGTATTAAGTTTTTTTAAACATTGCAAATTTTAAAGATGTAAGCGAAGAGAATTGGCGTTACAATGTCAGGGCGTTATAATACTTTTTGTCTCATATGTGATATCCAATTGACAGAAAAAGAAGAAGCTGATGTTTTTAGAGAAGGATCTGGAAGAAACCAAGGCAACATGGGACAAGAAAATCAGACTGAAGCTGGTAATCTATTTTTCTGTAATTTTCCAGTTTAAGCCTGTCTGAGGCAAAAGCTCAGGATGAACTGAACAGGTCAACATTCTATGTCGGGGTCAAGTGAACTTTTAAGTACACAAAGAGACAACTTTTAGTACACATCATGTTTAAACCTGACACACTTTGAAGTGCACATGTAGACAAGTTTTAGTGCACAACATGTTTAAATCTGATACACATGGAAGTGCACTTCATGTCCAGTTTAGTTTTAGTACTGCACAGTCTAACCTGCCTTAGTGGTCACCTGCCTTTGCTTGTCACCTGGTGTAAGCAGCCATTTTGTGACACCCCAGACAAAATGTTTTGTGATGCATTTTAATTGAACAGTCACTTGCCGTCTGCAGCCAACAACCAGTCCATACTGACTGCTGTAATTGGACTATTTTAAACAACCACATGCCTTCCAAATCTAGTGTGAAATTTTTTAAGAAAAGATGGAAATCACAGAATAGGCTTTGTTTTCCCTATATTATCTGTAAAGAAACTTCAAAGTCATTTTCTTTCAATCCAGTCCCTATAACTTCAACCCGATACCAAAATTGCTTTACCAAATTTTATTCTTTAAAAAAATATGGCCCTGTACGACAGGTTACGTACTTGCTTGTTTACATTAATTTCATTGCAGCTGTAGTTTTATCTGATATTGTATTGTTTCAGCATACTGATACCATTCAAGCTGTGTTCCTAACATACTTCAGGATTCTCAAGAAAGCAACAAGTTCTGTACTCTTTCCATCAGTACTTGAAGGACTGGCTAAGTAAGTCACCTTTACAACTGTAGAAAGGCTCTGTAGTTAATTATGTTGATTTTAAATAGATTTAAATGAAAACCAGATTAGTAGTGGTCCAAAAAATCCTTTGTTATAGTAGCGTATGAAGTTGGAATACTAAGTCGGGCATTTATTGTGTTTGGGACGTAATGGTTGATGTTACAAAGGTCTTGAGGACTGTCATTTTCATTAACTGTGTCTTTTAACTGCTTCATACACAAATTGTTAGTGTTATTTTACTGTAAATCTTCCTCCAAGGCAAAAGTTCCGACTAACAAGATAGTTAACAAGAAAGAAATAACTTATCTAAGAAATTGTTCTTGGTAACTAAGAGTTACTGAATGCAAATTAGAATGGGAAATATGACATCCCAGGTTTAAGGTGCCTGGGAGATGAAGTATAACACTTGTGAGCTGTGAATGACTGTCATAGTCAAGCCTGTGAACAAAGACCACTGACTGGAAGGAACTAAAGGGGTCTTTGTTGACAAGTGGTCTTTATTCACAGGTGTTTCCACTATAGCTGAGTGATGCACAGTTTGTCCTTGGTGGTCTTTATTTATAGAGTGGTCTTTATTTGGAGGTGGTCTTTAAGGTGTGTCAATGTCCTAAAAAGAGTGTTCATTTGCTTTCAGATTTGCAAACTTGATCAGTGTAGTGTACGTTTCCTTTCAGATTTGCACACATGATCAGTGTAGACTTCTTTGATGATTTGTTTGCAGTGTTCAACAAACTTATAGCTTCAGAGGTAAGTCAGTTAACTCATCATAAACTATTCGATGGAATTTCAACAAAATTCCACAAAGTACTGTGGCATTGCGCCCTCTGAAATGTGTTTAAAATGTAAATAATTGAACAATATGGCAGATAGAGCTTTAAAAGATAGAAAGTAATTGAATATGATATTTTTGGATGTTAGTGGTGTGAACATTTGTATTCAACAGGGTTCAGCGTAGCTTTTTAAGCACATACACGTGAGTTCCTGAATATAGCGGATACTAAAAACAACCATTAAAAAGATCTTGCAGTCTTCCTTGTCTTTCAGAAAGAGCGTCTGGAAATAACTGTCATTCTTCCTACATATTCTATATTGAAATTTAAGAATAAAGTTGTTATAGAAACTTTAAAATTCACCTCTTGTGAATATAGATGCTATCAGAATTTCATTTTATTTCACACAAATAATCACCTAGTGACTCTCGACCAATATTTGTATGATGAAGATGACCCCTGAAAAAAAGGGTCCCCAGTAGGGTTTGGCACTTTTCTGTATAATATAAAATTATATAGAAACATATATAATATTCTTCTTTAAAACCAGTTGTTTAACTTTCATTTAGTTTATTACAAATGAAAAAAACCTGCGCTGAAAGAGATTTTAACCTTTTTCAATATAATGTCTTAAGGGGTTGGCGTTGTTCTTATATAATTGTCTGGTACTAAAAACAGGATTTGGGAGGTTAAGGTGCTCAGAAAAGGAGGTTTCTCTGTAGACAGAAAATCTATTGTGGCGCTGTTGTTTATAATCCATTATGGAATACTTCGTTAGTGTTTTGTTTTATCGTTGATTTGTTGATTTTTTTCTAGGAGCTGGACTACAGGGAGTCCTTACATTGTGTACAGACTGCATTCACCATCCTGTCAGGACAAGGTTCAGTACTCAATATAGACCCGGTTATATTTTACAGACATTTGTACAAGAATCTGTTCAGTGTCCATGCTGGTAAGTGCTCATCTTCTTCAGTGTTTTTTGCAAGCATTGCAGAGATAAACTTTTCCATCTTTGCAGTATTTTGAATGTAGATAAGCTTAAATTAATGCTGGAAAATCTTGTCCAAACTTGTAGCATTTTAAATACAAATAGATGCTATTGTGTTTGGAACATTTTGCATGCAGATAAATTTTATAGAACTTCTGGAATAAGTATGAGCTAATCTACACCTGTGGTAGATATTCTTGGTCATAATTATGAAAAAAAGGAAGAATTTAGAACAATATTTTTTGCAAATGTGGTAGAATATCATAAAATGAATAGTAACAACAGTGTGTATAAGGAATTAGAAACATGCATACTTTGTGCCATTCAGAGTTAAGTTACGTCAAGTAGAAAAGTAGCTACATGTATTTAAGAAAATCTAATCTATATTGCTCAAGCAGATTATGTCGGTATACAGTACCCATTTATCATGTGACCAAGATATCGGGTATGAGCTGGTTTTGCAATCAATATTTGCGTGAAATTGACTTAAATTTAGGCAGAAAAGGTTAGTGCTTTTTAAAAAAAAAGAATCATTAAACAAATTTAGTTCTCTTCACCATCGGGTGAAATCAGCTGAATATGTCGTGAACACCCTAGAGGTTCTTTTTATTCCCAGTGGTTGTAACATTTGTCTTGATGGCTGTAGATGTGTAGGTCAAGATTTAAAACTTGGCCACTAATCAAAGATGCTGATGTTGGTTGTATCTCAGCTGGAAATATCTTATTCAAATTCATCTCATGGACATGGAATAATGGATCATTCTCATCTGTCAGCTGTAATATATACTGGCAGTATTAAGTGTATTATAAATCATAATTATATAAACGAGAAATTTTACTGTTCATTTCAGGTATGACGTCAGATGATGTACCAATTATACTGCAGTGTCTTGATGTGATGATTAGCAAGAGGAGGAGGCAGGTTAGTATACATTCAAGGTGAAGAGTTCAAAAACTAGGTCACTACTTCATATTATAGAAAAATCTTGTGCACACACTAGCAGCTACATTTTGATTGCGAAAATTTGGTCAGAATTTATTTTTAGCTCACCTGAGCATAAAGTGCTAAATGGTAAACTACTTGATGTCTGTCATCTGTCTGTTTACACTTACCTCTTGAACACATTAGACAGTAGAGGCCCAGTTTTAGTGATAAAAGATTTTTATAGGAAGTGGGGTGTCTAATTACCTTATCTCTACCTTGTCTACGTTTGACTGATCTCTCTTGAAATTATGCTTGTAGGGAACATAGCTCAGATATTCTAGATATTTAGTAAAATGAAAGAAGATATTGGAAGAAAGTGCAATATTTTATCAAGACCTATGATTGGCCACAGCACATATGGCCTCTGTTACTTGAATAAAGTGTCTATTTCGCATACTAAAGCACCCTATATCATTATGTCGTAATATAATTAACAAAATGAAGTTGATGCATATTATGCAAATATTAATTACTTGCATTTTTTTTGTTATTTGAAAAATAGGAGAAACATACGTGTAAAAGACATAATTAGCAAACTAGAAAAAAAAGACCATTTGAATAATAGTGGTAAAAACAATGTGATAAATTATGAGTTAGTGCAAGAAAGTTACATGTTAGGGAAATCAATTGCCAAGGTTATAATTTGCATAGAAAGGTAAATAGCCTGTTCGGAATGCAATGTTCAATTTTATGTTGATTTAGAAACATTCATGTGCATGCCACACAGTTGATAGCAGTAACACTAATACCCCAGCTTGTTCATTGCCATACATGGTAACCATTATGTTTTGTTAACATGTTTTATTTTTTAAAATGAAAGTGAAATGATAGTTATGCAGGTGTATTTTATTGAGCTTTTGTGACCACTTGGTGTCTGTCATCATTTGTTGTCAACAATTGCTTCAAATGACATCTCCTCTGAAACCATTTAGCCAATGTTAATGATGTTTAATGAAAAGAAGACAGAAGCACTTATAGCGGTTGGGTCATGTAAGATTGTAGGCTTACTAGTCATGGCCAGTAAATGGCCCTTCAAAGGTCAAAAGTCAAGGTAAAAAGAAAGAAGAGTTTCTGATTAATGACTGATGAAGGCTTGGTCCTTGGATCTTCAAATGTGGAAGGTGTAGAGGTGATAACCTATAGATGAACCCTTTAATTGAATTTGAGGTCAATACGTCAAAAACAAGGTAACTCAAAGAGGGGGAGGGGGTGGGGCATGGTTGTCTCAAAAATAGTAAGTTAGTTCTCGTTGGGATGCTTTCCTAAAGAAAGGTGATGTGCATATTGCAAGCATGTTCTGGTTTGATGATGTTTTTCACATTGAATTATTGCCCTTTCATTTTGTGGACCTACAGTATATAAAGCACTTTTGTACCAGCACTTTTACTACGGAACAACTGGTTTGACATCCATAAAACGTCATAGAAAGCTTCACTGTAAAGTGGAGATTGGCGTACTATGTTCATGACTAGATTCAATGACATTTTTCACAGAGTTATGGCCCTTTGATTACTTTTTCATATACCTTCAAATCTGCACTATTTAAGTGAAAACAAAATTATATGCAACAAATGTTAATGGAAAGCTTCAGTAACAAGAGATCGATATATTACCAGCATGTTCTGGTTCGGTGATTTTTAATTGAATTAAGGGTCTTTCATATAAATTTGCTCTCTTTTGGGCATCTTTCATACTTAAAACTTGCCTTGGCATGGGTATTGGCCATGTCCAACATGGCTCTTGACAATTTGGCTTTCATCATTGTAGGTTTCACAGCAGCGTGTTTTGGCATTTATAAAGCGTTTGACAACATTGGTGGTACAGCAGACTTCTGCAGGGATGCTGGGTTTACTAGCTGCTGTTCGCATTTTAATGATAGTAAGTGATTGTGTTATATTTTCAGATATCACTTTTCCAGATAATGTTGAAATGCAACATTTCGTAGCATTCTGTCTTGTGTTTTTCAGTTTCTGAAGGCTCTGGATGAGCTGTTAGTACAGAGGTGTTGCCTGGCGTACAGCACCTATCATTCAAAATTTCACTTACATGTCAAGAGTTTTACAAAACTTGCTCAGTTGCAGCCTTGTGTTGACCCCTTTAAAAAGTTAGGTGGTCTTTGTGGCCCGCTAAACAAAGGGGTTACTGTTACTTAAAATAGATAATAATCATGAAACAGCTTTTAATCAACCAATGGTTAGAATATTACACATTTTCTCTTTGGCATCTTTTCATGGAGGCTTTTCACAAAGCAGAAAATTGTTACGGTTCACTGTTCATAGGGGCCACCAAGACTAAAAATAAAAAGCCTAAACATGAACATGTCTCCTGGACCTATCCCTTTCAAAAAGCAGGAAGTGTTTTAGCCAACAAATAGTGGTGACCATTGTTGCTATTATAAAAATCTTTTAATCGTTTTAAAGGTAAAGGTGGAAAAAACCACCAAATCTGCTCTGCTGCATCAGTTCTTTGTATTGACCTGTTTCAGAATTAAGGAAATGGTTTTGATCTAATGCACACAGGGGCTATTGTTGCTAAAAATACAAAAATCATTATACAGCTTCTTCTCATGGACCAGAGATTGAAATGTCATCAGTCTTGCTCTGTAACATCCTTGCATTTAATTTGATTATCTGCAACACACGCCATTGTAATGAATTAAAAGGAGCACTTTTAATCTGCTTCTCCTCATGAACGGACGGTTACTGAGTAACCGAACTTACTCAAAACAGTGACTCTTTTTCACAAACTAGCAAAGGATTCTGATGTACTGCACCAAGAGGCCACTGTTAATAAAAATAGAAAAAATGGCTTCTCAAGCAGTAGTTGGAAAATTACTTACACAGTTCTGCAGAATACTACATGGAGTCTGTTGACTGATCAGGAAGTGTATTGTTTCTGTTACAGACGTACAAGTACACAGACATTCTCTTGGATAATGATTCTCAAGGCAGTGGGATATACTTACCTGAGTTAGATGATCCAGAACATTGCCATGCACACAATACATCACTGTGGGAGTTAACATTGTTACAGGTAAATTTTGCACAGTAAAATTCTGAGTAGCATTTTTATACTCGTAAATAAATAATAAATTTACAGAGAGAATATTGATATAATTGTGTTTAATTTAGTTGAAAGCAAATTGAACATTATACATTTCTTTCATAGTTTATTTAATTTAAACTAAAATTTGTATTTTACATCAATTGAAGAACAAGTTGTATCAACTTATATCAACTACTCTCAAATACTGCACCCTGGAGCTCTGCCTATCACATGCGACAAAAGAAGGGATTGTGGGGGCCGTGGTCAAATGCGGCTGCCAGGATTTAAACCCACGGCCTCCGGGTTAGGAGTGCGACGCTTGTACCATGGTGCATATTTTAATAACATTTTGATAGCAAACCAATTCACTTTTAAGAGAATATTTGACAGGTGAAATGTTAAGATTTACATTTCAGATGATGATAAAGGCCTTTGAGATAATGTGCAATAATCAGGAATCATAATTCAACTGTAAATTTAGAAGACTGTTGAAAAGTGAAAAAGTTGCACGGATCATTGATTTTATTGTCTTTTTTTCCTTTTTACAGCATCATTATGAACCAGGAGTCAGACGGATGTGTACTCACATGTGTAGAGGTTTACCAACCACAGGGAACGGGTCGCTACCTGCAGAACTAAGGAGGTATTCAACAGTTTGCCATTATTATAAATAGAACATTTTAGCACATCATAACAAACAGTATTCAAGATTATCTAATGTGTAGCCTTGATATATGTCCTCTGTGTGTCTTTTTCTGATATTCATATTGCTTAAAATATTGAGGCAGCATTTTGGTGCCAAATCTTAACGAAATTTGAACACAATGTTTATGGTAACAAGAGCTGGGATTAGATTATGGCCTTGATCAGAGGAGTATTTCCAGAGTTACTGTCCCTGATGGTTCCTAAGTGACCATTTACAAGAAGCATTTAAGAGATGTTGATTTATCTAAAAACATTCCCACATGAGATATTGGCTCATCGTCACATGACTGTATATTAAGCTTAAAAAGTGTGTGACAGAGTGGTATGTCCAGTCTATGAGATGGTCTGTATGGACCTTGTTAGGTCAGTAGGTTAAAAGTCAAGGTCATGAAGACCATAGAAAATTCAACAGTCTATATCTATTACTGATCATAGTTGAGACAAGAATCCCCAAACTTGGTAGAGAAGTTGTGAATGACCATTACATACATTTTAAATAAATAGGTCAAAGGTTAAAGTAATGATGACCTTTGAAATGCTTCATATGTTAAAGATCTTGATGGCAGTTGAACCAAAAATCCCCAAACGTGAAAGGGTGGGTTGTCTTGAATATTACATTACCTACCGGTATAGTGAATTTGAGGTCAGTAGGTCACAGATCAAAATTCATAATAATCTTTGAAAAATGGGACCATTTTTATCAATAATGTGACAATGGTCCAATTATCATAGCAAATATTCTGTTGGCCTTCTGACTGAAAATTACTACCAAGTTAGTTGGACCTGTTTCTAGTTGTTTTTTCTGTGGTCAAAGTTGACTTTTAGCCTACAATTCAAGTCAGCTAAAGGAAAACACAGGTTTGCATGACCAGCACATATAGTATATCCTTAACCTGATCTGTGAGGGATACTCTTTCATTGAATTGGCTTCAAGCTTGGTCTTGATGATCTGTATGTCAATATTGTACAAATCATCACCTTATTCTTAAAATTTCCTATCTTAATTTTTGCTATTTTGAGAAAAGCAAAATTATTGAACTTTTCAACTTTCATAACTTGAATCTGTTACATACCATTAAAATGATACTTTGAAGTTTGATAAAATATGTTAATATAAAACAATAATACATAACAATATTTCATCCTGACTAATGAGTTTTGAGAAACGTTGAATTTTAATTTTGGAATTGTGCAAAAAAGCATGAAAAAATGTAAAATGTTTACTTTTGAAGTACTTGTCTGGTGATAGATCAATGTAATGTTAACATTATGCTGTGGAGTTAGCATATATTAAAATTAGTGAAATTTCAGTAGTTGAATTTTATTAATGAAAAAGTTCTGTACAACACAATTACTCGTAGTTAAAAACTCAATTGGCTGCAACACATTTTTATTCTCAAATTGGTGCAAGTGATGGAGATATGATACAATACAGGCCTAGCATGTTGTATTAAAGTGGACATAGAGCAAAATACATATACATAGGCAGGATCTTGATTTCTATGACGTCAATATACGAAAGGAAAGTTTTGATAGATAGAGCAAAGTAAGATTAATCGGGGTCCGTATATTATGTAATATGTTTGTTGATTAATTCATATATGTAATTATCTAATTTTTTGCAAAATGGTAAATAGGACTTATTTTAAGACCTAAGGCGATGAAATGTAAGTTAAACTAGGTTACGTGGATTGTAAAACTTGGGTCACCTAGTGAAATCACTGAAAATCCTTGTGTAAACACTAGAAGCCAGTGTGTGTACATAATCATAATAATTGGTTGGAACTCTCTAGGCTATTGACGAAACTTGTTTAAATTTAGTCAAAACCAGCCTGTCTGGTCAAATCAAAGGGAAACTTTTTGAAGCCCCAGAAGTTGCAGTTTATTTAGGAAATAAAATAAAACTGATGTAGAATTTTAATCATAATCCAATCATTATACTACCGTTTGTTGATTATCTATGTATTTTTTTGTTAGCCAGCTGAGCGTTCTAGAGCTGGGTTAGCCCGCTTGTTTATTTACACAGACTAACTAGAATACAATTTTTATGGTCAAAAGTGACTTTAGCAAATCATTTGTAAAATCTGTTGAATTTGTTACCTGTCTCGATTATGACTGTATTATGTTGATTGGAATTGCTTAATATTAACTTAATTTTAATGATGAATTACAGACAACCTACGGAAATGTTCCGAACTGCTAAACAATCCGAAATCTTCCATAAGGATATACCACAGAAAGTGAAAGTGAAACATTATAAAAACAAGGTAAGAGATTAACTATAATGGAAGATCTAAAAAGGTAGAATCTAATAGATACCATGCTTGAACAGCATATTTCAGTCCTTGTTTCCAGTGGAATCAATTATTACACGGAATGAGTATGAATAAGCCATTGTCAGTTGTCCATCGTCCATCCTTAACATTTCACTTAAAGCTCTTCTTCTCTGGAACTACATGTCAGATATTAGCAAACTTTCTTTGTAGCATCCTTGCTTTAACGCTGTAAAAACAAAGTACAGATGGCCACAGGGGCCACTGTTTCTAAAGATAAAAAATTCTTTAAAAATACTTTGCTCATCAATCAGTTGTAGGGAAGTCAAAAAGTTATCAAGAACAGAATATGTGTGTTGCTCATTTGAAAATACATGCTTCCGGGAGCATTTATCTATGTTACCAATGCTCTTGTTTCATTTTAGCATGCACAAAGATTCACAACTGTCCCCTCTCTGGCATTTACCTTTTTAACATTCTAGATGTCATATTAGGTATCTATTTATTGTTAGAATTGTGCTGTTCACGTTAGGTCTGAATTTTGCTCACGAGGTTTAGTAAAAGAAAATCATTCTGAACATTCTAAAAGCCAGCATTGGTAACTTATAAACAACTTCTTGTCGTCCTGATGCTCAGTGATACTCTCCTTGGACCTTTGCATTGTCTTCATAGTTAATTACTCTGCATCAGACCTCCAAATAATTGTTTATTAAATGATAAAACACCACTGGAAGGGATATTATTCCATATGTAACAGCTTATCAATTACTAAATGAGATCTGCATTTTTTCTTTTCAGAATCAGAAGGATTTTGTACAAGAGGATTTGAAACAGATGGTTCTGTCTACATTACAATCTGTGAAATGTACTATAGATGCTACATGATAATGTTTCTGTTGTACAAATAAAAAAAATATAGACTGCTTTAAATGTAGTTATTCTTTGCTCACCTGAGCACAGAGTACTCAAGGTGAACTGTTGTGATATCACCTGATGTCTGTCCTCAGTCCCCATTTATTTACATCAGGACAAATCATAGAAAAACCTTGTGAACACAGTCTAAAGGCCACATTATGTGACACAGTCTAAAGGCCACATTATGAGACATAGTCTAAAGGCCACATTATGGGACATAGTCTAAAGGCCACACTATGGGACATAGTCTAAAGGCCACATTATGGGACACAGTCTAAAGGCCACATTATGTGACACAGTCTAAAGGCCACACTCAAAAGGCCACATTTTGTTCCCAATCTTAATGAAAGTCTGTCAAAAATTTGTCCAGATAAACTTTAGGCTGTGTTAGAAACTTTGGCATGTGTGGTCAAAAACTAGACATGGCAAATATTTGAAAAGCATTGTGAACATTCTTGAGCCCAGATTCTTTTTTTTTCAAATAATGGAAGTCTGTCAGAATATTTGTCTAGATAAACTCTAGGTCAATTTGAATCTGGGTCATGTGGGATCAAACACTAATAGATAAGCATTGTGAACTCTCAAGAGGCCACATTTTGTTCCAAATCATAATGAAAGTCTGTTAAAATATTTGTCCAGATAAGCTCTAGGTCCAGACCAAAACTGGGTCATTGGGACAAATCGTAGAAAACCTTGTGAGCACTCAAGAGGCCATAGTTTGTTCCCAATCATCATGGAAGTCTGTCAAAATATTTGTCCAGATAAACTGTAGGTCGAGTACGAAGCCGGCATGTGGGGTCAAAAACTATGTCACTAGGTTAAATCATAGAAACCCATTGTGAACACGCTTGAGGCCACATTTTGTCCGCAATCATTTAATTCTGTCGGAATATTTGCCCAGGCATAGGTCATGTGGGATGAAAATGTAGGTCTCTGAGGACTTATAGAAAGAGGCCATATTTTGTTAAATATTTTGAAACTTCTTACATATTCTCTGAAAAGCAACCTCAACCATCAGATGGAGCGCCCATATACAGTGCTCTTATTCTTTACTGGGTGAAAGCGGGTTGAAGCAGCTACCAAAAGGACAGAATAACTACTAAGGCGGCATCTTTAGGTACCTTCTTAGTTTTTACTGATCGCTCTAGTCGCCTATTGAGTCGCATTTGAAGAAGAATCATCGTTAACATTTTAACTGCATAATCTGAGTTCAAATGCATATAACTTGTCGATAGCAAAACCAAATGTGTTGAAATTTTCGGTGTACATGGTCATTGAAACGAATTCAAGTTTAGGAAAACTTCACGGGTAAACCTGTCATAATTTCGACGGAAGCGCGTTAGTCTGAGAACTTTTTTGAATATCTGACTCGTGGATCTTGATATCCTAGATGTATAAATTATCTGGAACATTCTTTCGATACATTGTCGACAGTGGAAGTGTGTAACATTATAACTGTAGTACAGAAATTGCGATGCAAACTCGTTTCATAAGTGGATGTAAAACATCAAACATTTCATAAATAAATTCCTTTACAACCGCTGTTTCTTAGACTCCTAAATTTCGACCAGCTTCGATTATTCTTAACAAAAGGTTCGTGCTATCCTTTAATGGCTAGGGATATAGTTGTATTTCCTGGTTTAAAACTTCCGCCTCTGTGGTCGAGTTGTTTGAATCGCCGACCATGTCTCTATGTGAGAAAGATGGCAGTTTCAGTTAGTACAAGTTCTTCCCAGACACGATTGTTAGAAAAACTACCCGCCTATAAAAATAACTGAAATACCTGTGGAACGGCCGAAAACCCCTTAGAAACAATAACAAGGAACAACATAGTTTCAAATTAACATCAGACATTCAACATGGGATCTTTTGTTAACTTGAACCTAGAATTTCTTAGATTGCAAACCAAACTTGCTCTGACGGGAGCTTTAAATGTTCTGCCAACAATGGCAGTGAAAAGAGCGAAATATACACGACAGGCGCGTCAAACATTCATGATACAGCCAAATTTCATAGGCCGTAGTTATCCTTTTGACGTTGGTTGAGAAACTGATGATTCCCAAAATAAACTGCAATTCCTCCTAAAGGGTGCAATCTGTGAATGGAGTTTCTGCTTTTCTATATGTAAAATCGCCCAAGTACATCTACTTTTTGTTATGAATTCATGTCGTTCACGCCTTGCACATTTTGGAGACTATGATCTATCTTCAGTATATCAGCCATTACGCAAGAAAGTCCTGGTCACATGACTGGAACATGTGATATACATATTATAAAGTGGACGCGCGTTCTGGTTCGCTGTAACTGACTCTTCAAACTTGGTCATAAAAACCTGTAAAATGGATTAAAATCACATACTAGTACAACGGATCCTTTTAACGACTGGGCATAAAACAAAAGATCTTGCATTAAAGTGGCATTTAAACACGGAACATTTGCATCAGCGGAGCATCATGTCACTGACAGTATATACATGTATATAATGGCATCTAAAACTTAAAACCCGAGGGACGCCGAAATTATTCCACGATCGCTGTCTACTGAGACTACAAAAATATTGACTTCTGAAACTGTAAACCTAAAATGCTCCGTCGAGCGCCCAAAAAATACACAAACAGTGATTTCTGACATTGCAAACCCAAAATGCTCGGTCGAGCGCCCGAACAATACCAAAACAGTGATCTCTGACACTGCAAACCCAAAATGCTCGGTCGAGCGCCCGAACAATACCCAAACAGATTTCTGACGCTGCAAACCCAAAATGCTAGGTCGTGCGCCCGAACAATACCAAAACAGTGATTTCTGACACTGCAAACCCACAATGCTCGGTCGAGCGCCCGAACAATACAAAAACAGTGATTTCTGAAACTGCAAACCCAAAATGCTCGGTCGAGCGCCCGAATAATACACAAACCATGTGTGCTGACACAGTAAACCCAAAATGCTCAGTCGAGCGCCCGAACAATACCAAAACAGTGATTTCTGACACTGCAAACCCAAAATGCTCGGTCGAGCGCCCGAACAATACCAAAACAGTGATTTCTGACACTGCAATCCCAAAATGCTCGGTCGAGCGCCCGAACAATACCAAAACAGTGATTTCTGACACTGCAATCCCAAAATGCTCGGTCGAGCGCCCGAACAATACCAAAACAGTGATTTTTGATATTGCAAACCCAAAATGCTCGGTCGAACGCCCGAACAATACAAAAACAGTGATTTCTGAAACTGTAAACCAAAAATGCTCGGTCGAGCGCCCGAATAATACACAAACCATGCGTTCTGACACTGTAAACCCAAAATGCTCGGTCGAGCGCCCGAACCATACACAAACTATGCGTTCTGACACTGCACACCCACAATGCTCGGTCAAGCCCCCGAATAATACACAAACCAGACACTGCAAACCCACAATGCTCGGTTGAGCGCCCGAATAATATAAAAAACAATTCGTTCTGACACTGCAAACCAAAAATGTTCGGTCGGTAACCCGAACAATACCCAAACATAGACTTCTGACACTAGGTCGGGGATTGTGAAATTCGGTTTATTTTGAAATATCTACGTATAACGAATAACAGTAAAAAAAAACCTCTTAGGCCGAGCCGGATTGACAGCTTTTGAACGACGATTGTCATTAAGGGGTGATTGATGGACATGAATAGTTTGACATGTTTTAAAATGAATTTTACCTAGCACAGCCAGTAGGATCTTAGACTTGCAATCGTAGGGTCGGATTTTACACGCTCCCGAGGTAGGGATGTGAGATTTTTAGCATATGGAATTTAGTTTCTGAAACTATTTTTAAATTTAATGATTTTATATAGATATGTAATGGCTGAACTTTGGTTGGTCATATTGTGCATGCATTTTATCATTAGAAGTATATGTGGAATATGTAGAGACATCAGGTCAATTAAAAAAAACCCGCGTTTTAAAGAAAGCAAGTAACCCAGGTTACGAATGCTTGGAGTCACGTTAAATTCAAATTAAATTCAAAATAATAATTATAATTATTAATAATTTCTGTGTATTTGAAAATTAAAGTTTTTTTTAATCTAGGAAGCGCGATCTCCATCAAAAACTGCTACGGCAGTATTTGTGAATAAAATTGCAAGTTGTCTTCATCTTTAACGTTGTAATTATTATTATTTTACTATGTAAAAGTATTTGTAGCTTTTATGCTTCCACGAATTATGTCTTTCTGACAAAATTAACCCTAAAACCTTTTCCAAATCATGTGCCGCTTTTTAGATCGAAACCACGTGCAATGAAAATAGGACAGTAATTTTGTCAATGATATATTGCAAAAAAAAACGCTTTCTGAAGACGCTCTTTTATTATTCTATCCGTAAATTCATTCTTCTGTATATAAGTATCTAATGTAATAATGGGATGCTGATGCTGCCCGTTTTATGCGGGACTCATGCATCTTTGTAAATAAACTTTGAAACTTTGAAACTTTGGATTTTATAAAGCAACTGCATTTGTACCTGTGGATATGTACGTATGCACATATATATTATAAGAGTGATCACTTTGCCAATGTGATCGATAAACGTTTTACGTTTTTACCAACACCTACCTATTTGCTAGATAAGCATGTCTCCTCAACGACTGCCTCTTGATCTGCCGGATCGTGAACACGAAATGTCGGATCACAACGTTGATATTATATTTAGAACATGATTAAATTAACTTGTTTTGGTACAGTAAAATACGGTGGCACAGAGGTGACATCCGCAACATTTTATTTATATTGTGGCCACAAGTTAGTAAGTTGTGGCCACAAGTTAGTAAGTTGTGGCCTCAACTTAATAAGTTGTGGCCACAAGTTAATAAGTTGTGGCTACACTTACTAACTTGTGGCCCAACTTATAATTGAGGCCACAATAACTTGTGGCCACAACTTATTATTGATAGCAGGGGACACGGGGCTTACTCATTCAGGCGGGGATGTTACTTCTACAAACAGTGTTTTCAGTGCTTAGGGCACAGGGCTGAGGGCTGAGTTCATGTTAATCGGGGTGTTATCAAAGATTGGTAGCACTATAAGTAGAACTGTATTGAGTGCAGGGGACAAGGGACAGAGTATGTGAAGCGGGGATGATACTTATATCAACAATATCACCAGGGTTGCATTGATACTAGAGGGCACGGGACTGAGAAAATAGAACTGATGACATATGAGAAGGTACGGTTGTGACCCCAGTGAGGTTCTAACCCGAAACCTCCGGTATAAGCGTCAGACATCTTTACCCATCAACACCACTGCGTTTGTTCGTTGTCCTGTGGTGATGTATGCATAGGTTAATTCAAGGACTTTGAGGAAACCATCTAGTTACCCCGCATCCCCGTGAAGTTAGCCCCGTGGCACCTAGTTACCCCGCATCCCCGTGAAGTCAGCCCCGTAGCACCTAGTTACACCGCATCCCCGTGAAGTAAGCCCCGCAGCACTTAGTTACCCCACAGCCCCGCCATGTTATCCCTATACCACCAAGTCTCAACACGCCTCGTGGCATATGGTTTCCTCAAAGTACCGCTTGAATTAACCTATGCATACATCACCACAGGACAACGAACAAACGCAGTGGTGTTGATGGGTAAAGATGTCTGCCGCTTATACCGGAGGTTTTGGGTTAGAACCCCACTGGGGTCACAACCGTACCGTACCTTCTCATATGTCATTAGTGCTATTTTCTCAGTCCCGTGCCCTCTAGTATCAATGCAACCCTGGTGATATTGTTGATATAAGTATCATCCCCGCTTCACATACTCTGTCCCGTGTCCCCTGCACTCAATACAGTTCTACTTATAGTGCTACCAATCTTTGATAACACCCTGATTAACATGAACTCAGCCCTCAGCCCTGTGCCCTAACCACTGAAAACACCGTTTGTAGAAGTAACATCCCCGCCTGAATGAGTTAGCCCCGTGTCCCCTGCTATCAATAATAAGTTGTGGCCACAAGTTATTAAGTTGTGGCCTCAATTTAATAAGTTGTGGCCACAAGTTGTTAAGTTGTGGCCACAAGTTAGTAAGTTGTGGCCTCAACTTACTAACTTGTGGCCACAACTTATTAACTCGCTCCACAACTTATTAACTTGTGGCCACAACTTATTGTTGAGGCCACAACCTAACTTGTGGCCACAACTTACTAACTTGTGGCCACAATATAAATAAAGTGTTGCGGATGTCACCTCTGTGCCACCGTAGTAAAAGGTATTAGCTAGTCAAAATATTAGCCGGTAAAATAGATTTCGTCCATGACAAACACTCATAGATTTAGTTATTTACAAAGTCAAATATAGCATGACAAACGGGTTTTTTTATCTATATATATTTTCATTATTATTTATTCAATGTTTTGTGACACTTGCGGTCAGATTTGTTGCTTATAAATAACCTCTATGAAGTGAAAGACGTGCGAGGAAACGCATAGTTTAGATTACAAAAAAGTTACGACCTTGGAAAACTTCGCTTTTTATGAATGATTGCTATTGTAATCCAATGTTTATTTATTCAGATCATAGTTTCTAAGTTCGATGTGAGCTATTAAGATCTGTCCGTTTACACTCAAGAGTGGATATTTCTTACTTGAACACATTGTATATGGTTACAAGATACACTGGGCTTGATCGAACCAGTATTTTCCGAACTAATGCCCCCGATTTATCCCCCCCCCCCTTCCCTTAAAAAAGAGACGTAGTTAACAATCTGGAAGCTAGCCCTTGACCGAAATTTGTTTCAATATACTTCCCCTTGGAAATGTCAATTAAACTTAAAAGGTTTGTGTGTGTTTGTGTGTTTGATTTTGTGGTACCAGGGGACTGTGGTGAAAGTGACACATGTGACAGGCAAACAGTCATAATAAACCTACATTTTTTGTATATGTTTGACTGTTCATGGAAACGGACAGGGAGTCCGTTGGCTCTCCACTTCTAACTCTATGTCAACATTATTCGAGCTGAAAGAAACCTTAAAAATACATGATTTTATTCAAAAGTTCATCATAGTCTTTTAAAGTGTAAATCATTAAAAAAATTACTTTAAATGAACAAAAGTTCGTGTTGAAACACAAGACGGTATTAACACATTTTGATATTCGCTGTACTTTGGTAGTTACTTTACTAAATTTTACTCAGTCTACCAAAATGCGAACTACATATGTATGTACATAACGAACAATGGTTTTACTGAATAGACACGGAAGTTTTTGAACAATTACAGTACTAGATAACCTTGACTCGCAACAGTTGCTGCACACCTACTTGACACATAAACGTTTGTACTATTATATGCATATTAAGCAATTTTCTATAACGAAGGTAAAACAGTCATTCTGGTTAACCAAAGCTACTATTACTTTCAATTATCTATCTAAGCGATGACACTTTATTTTATCATGATCGATCCATTTTTTTCGAAATGCCGCAGACGTTCGCAAGTTACTGTGGTCACAAAGTTTGTGCATTTTAATTCCTTTCAATGCAGAAAATACGTTTGACATGACCACGAAAGGAAAAACATTCATCACACATGAATGGTAACTATCGAGCTTTCAACGAAATTTCTTCAAGAAATGTTGTGTCCATGGCAATATCATCAGGATCGACCAGTAACAACCTTAACGTTCTTGAATGTTTACAATGCTCATCATCTGCGTTTGTGGTATTTTGATAAAATAGCATCTTACAATTTTTGGTCTGATCTTTTTGATTGAGAGAAAATTCTATAGGACCTCTTCAGTTACATAATCACACGCATCTCAAACATTAATTGATGGGTATTGCACAGAAATGACTAATGCAGACAGAAAAAAAACTTTTGCGTTTATTATGATGTAGAGTAAGAGCCCAACCCAACGGAGTGTATTTAAAACTGATGTAAATGTCTTTAAAAGAAATTGGTTTATAATAAGAAAGTCTAAGTTATCCAGTAATCTAGTCTTTGCACTGACTTATATATTACAAAATGCGTTCCATTCCATGACCTTTGACAAGTGGTTTGCAGCTTTATAACGCATTTTCTATGGTGTCGAATACCAAAATTGCGCTTCTACATTTGTCATGAAACATTGTTTCGGCATAACCTATCCTCTGGGAACAAATGCGAAAATTTCTTTTATATTGCAATTAAAAAAGTGTCCGCCATTAAAGTGTGCAAACGAGATTGCCACGAGATCTTGATTTAGTTCTATCATTTGTCCAATAAGACCAGATATTTGAGCCAAGGCGTAGGAAAACATGTTACATTTCGGACAAACATAATTTCAAGTTGTGAAGTATGTGGATACTGCATTTCCTCTAAATATTATCTACCACTGTGTTATATCAAGTAAAATCTGTTCCATGTTTTTGGAGTAATGTCCCGTACAATTTTAATTCCATATGATGGGACAGGTAAGATGTAGCAGGTTTTCCCTCAAAGTAGCAAACTTTCTGGGAACATTTTGGCAATATACTTTTCATTCATGAATGTTTTATTTTTTCTTGTTTGATTAGAACCACACTTAGACAATAGCGAACCATTGAATTTAAAATGAAATGGAGTATACAATAAATATGGTAAGATGCACAATAAGAATAAAATTATCAATTTCAATAAAGTATGTCGCATAATGAAAGGTACTGTTACAAAATATACCTTAATTTTACTTTAAATGAATAAAAAAATGTGCTGAACCACAAAGATGTATGAACATTTTGGTACTGGCTACCAAAATTCCACCGAGATTTGGGAGTCACAACCAAAATGCGTTAGATTGTGTACTCGGTGTACCAAAATGCGAACTACGTACTAGATAACCTGAACTCTCGCAATGGTTGCTGCACACCTACTTGACACAGAAACGTCTGTACTATGATATGCCTATTAAGTAATAAATCAAGAAAAGGTATCTATAACAAACGCTAAACGGTCATGCTGGTTAACCAAGAAAACTGCTGTAAAAAGCTAATATTATCTCTTTGTGGCCGTCACTCGGAATATTACATGTATCTATCTAAGCGATAACACGCTATCTTATTAAAATCGATCCAATATTTTTCAAAATGCCACAGACTTCGCAAAAACAACCTGATATTTTTTGCGTTTTAGTTCCTTTCAATGCAGAACTCCGGTTGACATGAACACGGAAGGAAACACTTTCATAATACAGAAATAGGTCTAGGTACCTTTCAACGAAATTTCAAAAGAAATGCTCTGTCCACTATCATTAGAACCAGTAAAATCGTAAACGTTATTGAATGTTATCACGGCTCATCACTTACATTTGCGGTATTTTGAAAAGGTGTTACTAAAACTGGGCTACACTTGATTAAGATAAAATGCTACAACAACTTTTAAGTTACATAATCAAAGTCACCTGTAACCTTAATGGATGGTTATTGCACAGAAATGACTAATGAAAACACAGAATTTTTTTTTCTTTAGTAAGATGTAGAGTACTGATGTCACCCTATATCTATTTATTTAAAACTGATGTAATTGTCTTAAAAAGAAATTGGTAAATAATAAGAAATTACCTAACTTATTCGTAAAACAAGTCTTAGAAGTTCATAAGCGCGCTGACTGATATATTCCAAAATGCGTTCCGTTCCATTATCATTGACAAATCGTATGCAGATCTTTGGTATCGAGTACTTAATTGCGCCACTACATGGTACCCTTGAACTTTTGACTTTGTGGTTCAATATAGTCTATATGCAAAGTATCATTATACTGTATTTTCTGTGAACTATCGCGAAAATTATTTAAATTGAAATTTAAAAAAAAGTTTTCGTCTTTAAATTACCCCGTAAATCGTTTAAAAAAACCGGCGACAAACACCGTGTACGAGAAATGGAGACTACATAAAAGTTGCTGAGATGTGTATTACCACAAGATCTTGATTCAGTTGGATTGTTGGTCCAATTTGGCCTGAAATTGAGCCAAGACTTTTGAAAAACTTTTACATTTTGGACAAACGTAAGTTTATTATGTATAGGGAAATACTTGAAAATGGGATAAGATACAGTTGTGATTCTTTGTTACTGCATTTCCGCTAAATATCATCTATCACTGTGTTATATCAAGTAAAATCTGTTACATGTATTTGGAGCTATGTTACAATTTTAATTTGATACGATTGGGCTGGTTTTTCCTCAGGGTAGCCAACTATCTTGAAACATTTTGGCAGTATATTTTTCAAAAATGTTTTATCATAACTGCACAAAAATGAAGCCTCCCCCCTCCCCCTCCCCCCAGCGTGTGAAACAGTCTTTTCCAAAGGCCCTGGAGACCTTATTTCTTGTCTGATTAGGACCACATTTAGAGAATAGCTAAACATTTAATTTAAAATGGGGAAAAATATGGTATTTATAAATGCACAATAACAATATAACGAAATGTAAATTACCAGGTACGAGTGTTGCATAATGAACGACACTGTTACAAAATATACCTTTTAGTATAGTCACCATTTACACTATAACGACTTATCCTTGTGAGCCATGATTCAGGAAAACCTGTAAGACAAGATTAACAGTGATATTGGCATGCTTACAGTCAAATAACTCAACTTTATACGGTCAGTCCAGCTACGTTTGAAGTGAGTGATGGTCAAAATTATTTTGAATCAGTATGCTAGGTCAAACTTCGATCTTCAAAAAGAATATCTTTTCTTGTGTATGTTAGCTTTTCTAAACCATTAGATAGACAACACAGTCTACAGGTTCATTCGGGAGGAAATGTTGCAGTGATTTTGAAATGAATTATAGCTATGGGGTCATTTTCTGCAATTGTTTGAACCTTCTATAGACAGTATGGC
>JAFMSR010000014.1:21346485-21372557 GCA_022818135.1 Saxidomus purpurata
TCTTTCAAATCTAACGTGCTTCTATTTGTCACTTGGTAAAAGTCTTTAAAATCGTATTACAATACAATACAATACAAGTTTATTGCATAAAACATACAAATATGCTTATAGCAACATACTTAGATACTGATGTGCTTCAATTCGTCTCTGAGTAAAAGTCTATAATTATTATTAAATGGCGCTGTGCTTCACTTCGTCATTGAGTACTACTAAAAGTTTTAAATTCTTATTAAATACAAAAATGTGCGTCTATTTGGCAATAAGTAAAAGTCTTTAAAATCTTATCTTACATCTATGTGTTTCTATTCGTCATTAAATGAAACTTTTTAAAGTCGTTTTAATAATAAAAGTTTTTAAAACCTTTTAAACATCTATTAGATGTGCTTCTATCCGTCACTATCTAAGTTTTTAAATTCTTATTTGATCTATGTGTTTCTATTCGTGACTAAGTTAAAGTCTGTAAAATCTTATCTATTACCTATGTGTTTGTATTTGTCACTAAGTAAGTCTTTCAAATCTATTTTCACATCTATATATCTTTACTCGTCACAAAGAAAACATCTTAAGAATCTGAATTAGATACCTATGTGTTTTAAGTAAAAATGAAAATTATAAGAGAAGTGGGTGTGTCCCGAACGCCACAGTCTAATATTTATGCCATGTAAACGTTGTATTACTTAAATACTGCATTATGACTATTGTCCAGCCTTTTACTGTACAAATACTATGATTTTAGTAATATTTGAATAAGGCTAATTATGCTATCCGTTTACAAGATCAATGAAACTTTTACGGATCGTTTTGTTTGCTGCGATAAACGTAAATAAATGATGATTATTTTCACAGAATGATACTTAAGGGTTGTAAAATAATTGATAATCTGTCAATTAAAAACGTGAGTTAAT
Organism: Saxidomus purpurata; assembly: GCA_022818135.1. Taxonomy (NCBI): domain Eukaryota; kingdom Metazoa; phylum Mollusca; class Bivalvia; order Venerida; family Veneridae; genus Saxidomus; species Saxidomus purpurata. The sequence goes on from JAFMSR010000014.1 coordinate 21,347,391, forward strand.
ACGCAAATGTCAATATAGTAATATTTTGGCTCGACTCACAAATAATTTAATGAGTTTCGCGTAATAAAAAAATACATGCAGTCAGTTGTTTACTTACACGGTGTATGTATAAGCGATTCTGTTCAAAGTTCACAGTTACCGACCAATTAAATAGCAAATTTTTATTTCAGTCACTGCCACAGAGAAGGAAACAAGTTACAAATATTGGTGAGTTCACCAGGGGAGAAATCCCACGGTCGGCCGGAAGTGGTAACAATCTAAAAACAACAAATAGGAAGGCTGAAGGGTGCTATTTACGTTTAGTGTACTTCTATACGAAAGAACACACATAATTATGTTGCCCGAGCCAAAACAACACTTTCTCATTTTTCATTGTGGTGTTCGTGATGCGGGGAGGGCGTAACAATACGGCAAATTGTAACTTTTTAGGTCAGTATGTTATTTTTAGGCACTGCAACAACGAAAGAATCATTAATACCACGTTGCAAGATTTGAAGGTCTACAAGAAATGAATCTACATTGTTGTATTTTATGCCGACTGATTTCTATCAATGAAATATTTCATATCTTATCAGTCAGAGTGATGATATATACCTCGTATCAATCAGAGATCCTCACAGTGTGATGATTAAGTCTATCGGAACTACTTTTTTTAGCGGTACATGTACATAATTTGATAGTTAGCATAAAATAAAATTATAATTTGTTTGTTTTGAATGGATATGGATACTTAAACGAAAAATGATACAATTTTCACATAATAAAATTGTATCACTTTTCGTTGAGGTTTATTCCACAAACTTATCCTTAGCACCAGTCACGCCGTCTGACTGTTATTATATGGTTGCGATTATTACATTTTTGTTTATAATTACCTTATAGTACTGGATTTATACTCGTATGAAGTTTTTAAAAAATCACCTATATAAAACATAAATCAATCTAGGTCTTTTCAAAGCGAAGTCAATAGTTGAATCGACGCGCGATATATAAACTCGTTCAACGTTTCATTAACTAGAAATAAAACATACTGCGTGGAGTTCAAGCGACTTACAGTTTCACTGAAACTAGATCATCAATTAAAACATTGAGTTATCCTCCTACCCATGAGTTAATACGAAACATAGCTAAAAGAGCATTGGTAGGCGATGGGAGTATGTGAAAAGTTAAAGAATCTGAATTCTGTGTTATATACTTTCTGAATTAATATATACCAGTTTCTCCAGAGACGTTAAAAAGCCTGATTAAACAAGCGTGTAAAGGAAGTTGTGGAAGGAAAAGCAGATCACAGCACATATAACTCTTGTGGCATACGTACAAAAGTATCACCTCCTTATTGCATAAAATTAGTGCTTGAAAACTACACAGAGACATGTACCTTGGAGCTTTACTTAAATTAACTTTCCTTTCTAATTATAATGACTATTCAACTTTATCAAAATGCAAATAAATTCTCATATTAATTATTTATAGGTCTTAAGAGCTTGAAATTAAATGCGTTTATTTCCTGTTATGTAAAAGCAATAAAAGAGCAGAAGAGAAAACATAGGGAATATCTGTGGTGCGAAAAGTTGAAATAGAGTCATTAAACGCTTAGGCATTTAGTCATGCATTTCAGATTCTGCCGAGTATAGATTAAACTGTATTGTCCCATTCTTCTACTAAAGCTTGTCGTTTGGGTCAACGTCGATCTTGTGCGTTTGTCTTGAGCTATTTGCACATCGCATTGACGTAGAAGGTGAACAACTAAACTTGTAAAATCGCTTTGCCATCGAAGTGAACATAGTGCGACTACTGTAGCTGCTGGCTCTTCTCTGATGCGTGTTGTTTGCCTGTATGTAATGTATGTAGTTCAATTAATATACTAGTACATTGAGATAAATTGTTTCCCTAACGTCATATAACAAATAGGTATTTAAATAAATATTTTGGTTTCACTGGACAGGGTAATACTTATCTTATATAAAAATGACGAGATTGTCGACTTTCCTATGCATTGGTGATTTTAAACGATTTTTCTTATTTATGACATACATACACGTTAATTTCCGTTCTTGATCAGTTAAAACAGTTTATAGTTCACAGAAAGGTAAATAAGCATTTTGCGATCCCCATTCAACGACCTTATTTTCTTGTTATCTTTTCTTTTAATTCTACATACTAATACTGATTAAAGCTATTTTACTTATTGCAGCGGTTTTCATTCGGAAAGTTATTTTCAGTATCACTTACAAAAGGCCGAGTGAGTCGCCCAATATTGGCCGTTATATATTCATCTCTGAAAAACAAAACAAAACAGAGCAGGAGTTATGGAATACAATCAATGCCAAACTTGCATCTTGCTTTCTGTCATTTTAACTTGTAGTTGTTTTATTACATGTGAGATAATGCCTTGTCTTATGTCATCAATTGAGTTCTTGACCATCAAACAAAAACTTAATCATTCTGTTCCATATGCTCAATAAAGTATGAAGAACTTCAAATGTCAAAAGAAACATATAATATAAGGGATAACAGATTTGATTGCTGAAAGAAAGCATAATCCAATATGAAGAACTCATTTGATGACATACGACAAAGCATAATCTTATATGTAATAAAAAACTAAAAGTTCAAATATCAGAAAGCAAGATGCAATTTTTGCATTGTCTTCCATAGTAGTTCCAACACAGACAGTTTAATGACAAAGTAAAACTCCTCATATTTCCCTAGGTCCGTAAACGCACGGTTATGCTTATCCCCTGGTAAAAAACCTTTCGAAAGCGGATATAAGTAAATTGCATTTTAATAAAATGAATTTGATTTTAATGACAGTTGATGTATAGCATATTTTTCTGAATCCTTTTTTATACGTTCGAGCGAGCAAAACATAATGTCTCTAACTAGGTCATTGCTCAAAATGATTTATTGCAGTTTGTATAGAAACAATTGGAAATATCAATTTATGTAATTGAACGTGCTTTGTTATGCTGCATCAATTACCTTTTTGAATACAAAAATCAATAAGAATTGAAAGGAAACACTTTAAAGCTTTTGTAGGTCATAAAGATATGGTTACATAAGCTAAAGTGCAAATCAATCATTATGAAACATAACAGTTCAAAAAGATGGCTTCAAAAACAGCTTATTCGGATATTCCAGACACGCTCGTGGGCTTACGTAAAGCTTCCGGAGAACTGTCATATTGTATTTATCTTTATGAGCAATATCTCTTTAACAATTTTTTGTTTGTAACTATGCAAGGGTGTTTTGGTATCTTAGTACATGATTTATGAACGCATACCTTCAGCGCTCACAGCGCTTTCATTACAGTATATTTCCCCATTCGTGTACAGTAAGCGACTCCAATAGGTAATCAAAATGCGGCAAGGTTTTTTAAAGATGGGGGCCGACCAAGCTCTATTCGGATTATATATGTAAAAGTTTTAAGGGCAACAACTTCGTAAAAAAATCGACCGACAGGAAAGTACTAAGAACATGCACAAATAGAATCCATACCCAGGTGTAAGCACGAACTAGATGGGTGTTCAGTAGAACACTTGTGTCGCCCTCTTATGCTTTGTCAGAATAACCAACAATTTTGTGACGAAATCTAAGTGTAAAAAGGGGCATAAGTCTGTCAAATATGACCTTGACCAACAAACTTGAGCGGCATCATGACCCTTATGTCATAAGCAATACAATTTGAAAGTTTGATGAAGAAATCTTAAGAAATGGCAAAGTTTTAACCAACATTAAGTTCTCGTGACAAAATCTTAGTACAAAAAGGGGCATAACTCTGTCAAATAAGACCTTGACCTACAAAATTTGGCGGCATCACAACCCTTTTGACATAAGCAATATAATTTGAAAGTTTGATAAAGAAATCTTACGTAATGGCAAAGTTATAGCAAAAATCTAAGTATATAAAGGGGCATAACTCTGTCAAATATGACCTTGACCAACAAACTTTGGCGGCATCACGACCCTTATGTTATAAGCAATGCAATTTGAAAGTTTGATGAAGAAATCTTAAGAAATGGCAAAGTTATAGCCAACATTAAGTTTTCGTGACAAAATCTTAGTACAAAAAGGGGCATAACTCTGTCAAATATGACCTTGACCTACAAAATATGGCGGTATCACAACCCTTTTGACATAAGCAATATAATTTGAAAGTTTGATAAAGAAGTCTTACGTAATGGCAAAGTTATAGCAAAATCTAAGTATATAAAGGGGCATAACTCTGTCAAATATGACCTTGACGTACAAACTTTGGCGGCATCACGACCCTTATGTCATAAGCAATGCAATTTGAAAGTTTGATGAAGAAATCTTAAGAAATGGCAAAGTTATAGCCAACGTTAAGTTTTCGTGACAAAATCTAAGTACAAAAAGGGGCAAAACTCTGTCAAATAAGACCTTGAGCTACAAAATTTGACGGCATCACAACCCTTTTGACATAAGCAATATAATTTGAAAGTTTGATAAAGAAATCTTACGTAATGGCAAAGTTATAGCAAAAATCTAAGTATATAAAGGGGCATAACTCTGTCAAATATGACCTTGACCAACAAACTTTGGCGGCATCACGACCCTTATGTTATAAGCAATGCAATTTGAAAGTTTGATGAAGAAATCTTAAGAAATGGCAAAGTTATAGCCAACATTAAGTTTTCGTGACAAAATCTAAGTACAAAAAGGGGCATAACTCTGTCAAATATGACCTTGACCTACCAAATTTGGTGGCATCATGACCCTATTGTCATAAGCAATACAATTGTAAAGTTTGATGAAGAAATCTTAAGAAATGGCAAAGTTTTAACCGACGTTAAGTTTGTGTGACGGATGGACCGACGGACCGACGGACGGACAAAGCGATCCCTATGTATCGCCTTTTCTCCGAAAGGGCGACACAAAAAGATTGTCTTTAAACCCTCTGACCTAGATTTTTGAAGTAGTGACCCCAAATGATAGTATGTACATAGATCTACTACACAAAATATTAATGGTTCGTGTGAACTTTTATCAAAATCTAGCATTGGGGTTTTGAGAAAAATCCCGGACAAGCTGGAGAAATGACAATTCTAAACCAAGTTGCTTAATGGTCAAGATCAGTAAGTGTGAAATTTTGATTTATCTTGGACCTCATATTAATTTTATACTCTATGTGAGCGTGCTCTATCATTTGTAAATATTATAGAATCATTCTATCCCATAGATACTTTGAATATCTTTAATTGTATACTTTTGCACTTTCAAATGCAAAAGTGCATGAATATCTTTGCTCTGGATTCATTTCTATCTTTAAGTGAGCAGCAAATATGATAGTTTAAAAGTAAATGGCTACTGATATTCATGTCCTATTTTTCACGCTTGCACAACATTAAAAGGCATAACTCAGTTCATTATTATAACTATTCAATTACTTATTTATGTTGACAAGGGTAAAAGCTCATTTATAGAATTATTACTCTTCGGGATTCTAAATATGCTTTATTTAAGAGAACTTAATTAGTATTCGACCTTAGACTTGTAACAATTTATTTGACTGGTATTACAACTATTTATACATATCATATTATTTCCCTCGCCAATACAGATATTATAAATAAATTCTGGAAAATATACTGGATTACTTTTTAAATATCATCATGTCACTTTAAAGATGTTTCTAAAGCTTTTGATACAGATCAAAAAGTAAAATTTAAAATCAATTTTGCCTGACATGTCAGACAGACGGGCAGTGTTCGGAAAGACTGCACTTAGTGAAAGTCTTTCAAATCTAACGTGCTTCTATTTGTCACTTAGTAAAAGTCTTTAAAATCTTATTACAATACAATACAATACAATACAATACAATACAATACAATACAATACAATACAATACAAAATACAATACAATACAATACAATACAAGTTTTTTGCATAAAACATACAAATATGCTTATAGCAACATACTTAGATACTGATGTGCTTCAATTCGTCTCTGAGTAAAAGTCTATAAATATTATTAAATGGCTCTGTGCTTCACTTCGTCATTGAGTACTAGTAAAAGTTTTAAAATCTTATTAAATACTAAAATGTGCGTCTATTTGGCAATAAGTAGAAGTCTTTAAAATCTTATCTAACATCTATGTGTTTCTATTCGTCATTAAATGAAACTTTTTAAAGTCGTTTTAATAATAAAAGTCTTTAAAAACCTTTTAAACATCTATTAGATATGCTTCTATCCGTCACTGTCTAAGTCTTTAAATTCTTATTTGATCTATGTGTTTCTATTCGTGACTAAGTTAAAGTCTGTAAAATCTTATCTATTACCTATGTGTTTGTATTTGTCACTAAGTAAGTCTTTCAAATCTATTTTCACATCTATATATCTTTACTCGTCACAAAGAAAACATCTTAAGAATCTGAATTAGATACCTATGTGTTTTAAGTAAAAATGAAAATTATAAGAGAAGTGGGTGTGTCCCGAACGCCACAGTCTAATATTTATGCCATGTAAACGTTCTATTACTTAAATACTGTATTATGACTATTGGCCAGCACTTTACTGTACAAATACTATGATTTTAGTAATATTTGAATAAGGCTAATTATGCTATCCGTTTACAAGATCAATGAAACTTTTACGGATCGTTTTGTTTGCTGCGATAAACGTAAATAAATGATGATTATTTTCACAGAATGACACTTAAGGGTTGTGAAATAATTGATAATCTGTCAATTAAAAACGTGAGTTAATACGCAAATGTCAATATAGTAATATTTTGGCTCGACTCACAAATAATTTAATGAGTTTCGCGTAATAAAAAAATACATGCAGTCAGTTGTTTACTTACACGGTGTATGTATAAGCGATTCTGTTGAAAGTTCACAGTTATCGACCAATTAAATAGCAAATTTTTATTTCAGTCACTGCCACAGAGAAGGAAACAAGCTACAAATATTGGTGAGTTCACCAGGGGAGAAATCCCACGGTCGGCCGGAACTGGTAACAATCTAAAAACAACAAATAGGAAGGCTGAAGGGTGCTATTTACGTTTAGTGTACTTCTATACGAAAGAACACACATAATTATGTTGCCCACGCCAAAACAACACTTTCTCATTTTTCATTGTGGTGTTCGTAATGCGGGGAGGGCGTAACAATACGGCAATTTGTAACTTTTTAGGTCAGTATGTTATTTTTAGGCACTGCAACAACGAAAGAATCATTAATACCACGTTGCAAGATTTGAAGGTCTACAAGAAATGAATCTATTTTATGCCGACTGATTTCTATCAATGAAATATTTCATATCTTATCAGTCAGAGTGATGATATAGACCTCGTATCAATCAGAGATCCTCACAGTGTGATGATTAAGTCTATCGGAACTACTTTTTTTAGCGGTACATGTACATAATTTGATAGCATAAAATAAAATTATAATTTGTTTGTTTTGAATGGATATGGAATATACTTAAACGAAATATGATACAATTTTCACATAATAAAATTGTATCACTTTTCGTTGAGGTTTATTCCACAAACTTATCCTTAGCACCAGTCACGCCGTCTGACTGTTATTATATGGTTGCGATTATTACGTTTTTGTTTATAATTTTGTAAGCAATTTAAGCACCTTATAGTACTGGATTTATACTCGTATTAAGTTTTTAAAAAATCACCTATATAAAACATAAATCAATCTAGGTCTTTTCAAAGCGAAGTCAATAGTTGAATCGCCGCGCGATATATAAACTCGTTCAACGTTTCATTAACTAGAAATAAAACATACTGCGTGGAGTTTAAGCGACTTACAGTTTCACTGAAACTAGATCATCAATAAAAACATTGAATATTGTTTATACAGTTATCCTCCTATGAGTTAATACGAAACATAGCTAAAAGAGCATTGGTAGGCGATGAGAGCATGTGAAAAGTTAAAGAATCTGAATTCTGTGTTATATACTTTCTGAATTAATATATACCAGTTTCTCCAGAGACGTTAAAAAGCCTGATTAAACAAGCGTGTAAAGGAAGGGACATATAACTCTTGTGGTATACGTACAAAAGTATCACACCCTTATTGCATAAAATTAGTGCTTGAAAACTACACAGAGAAATGAACCTTGGAGCTTTACTTAAATTAACTTTCCTTTCTATTTATAATGACTACTCAACTTTATCAAAATGCAAATAAATTCTCATATTAATTATTTATAGGTCTTAAGAGCTTGAAATTAAATGCATTTATTTCCTGTTAGGTAGATACAGCAGTAAAAGAGCAGAAGAGAAAACATAAGGAATATATGTGGTGCGAAAAGTTGAAATAGAGTCATTAAACGCTTAGGCATTTAGTCATGCATTTCAGATTCTGCCGAGTATAGATTACAGATTGTATTGTCCCATTCTTCTACTAAAGCTTGCCGTTTGGGTCAACGTCGATCTTGAGCGTTTGTCTCGACCGTCCCATGATGTTCGATCAGGTTCAGGCAAGTCGTCAATACACATCCGAGTCGTGCAGCATGCTTAAAGGTGATCATGATATTTCAGTATTACTCGCTTGGAAGATTTTTCGACACAATTACATTTTTGTACAAATGTCATCAAATTATCAAGTTAAATTCAGAAATCTTGATGGCAGACCTGAAGCAGGTACTTAATTAATCTAAATTATCGTGTCTGAAAAGTACTAAAACTTTTTATTGGAAACACGTCTAAAATGACTCTTGAATGATCAAAACTGGAAACAGAGTTTACTAACGTCTTCTGGTAGCTTTGATATAAATCTTGTTTCACTTTCATTTCCTTAATAAAATAAGAAATCTAGAGTTTCACAAGGTTTACCTCTGATTTGACCTGGTGACCTATTTTCTGAGCAGATTTGAATAATTTGCCATTTTAATGTTAAGTTCTTCAAGAATAATGTTCTTTTCAGTAGAACAAAATGTTGTCTTAAAGTGACATTATGCGCATCTTACTGCACATAGTGTATTTTGGTGACAGTTTTATAAAAGCAATTTTTAGTTGCTGTTCATTTAAATGTGTTAAATTAATGATTATGCCGCATTAGTATTTGAAGTTGGTGCTTTAGATATAAAAAAATCGGACTCATAAAATGATGTTTGTAGAGATTTCGGCAGTGGAAGGGAAGCAACTCTTGCATGCAGTTGTTCTTTTTTTAAATTGACTCTCCCAGTCAAATAAGAAAATCAATATTTGGAAAGTTATTATTTCATACTGGTAGCGTGAAGAGTTTGGTGTATTGGGTTAAAAGCTATTATTTCCTCTACGCTTTTGTACACACACCATATTCAGCTGGATTTTTACTTGAAAAAAATGCGCATAATGTCACTTTAAGAGCGTTTGAAAGTGTGTTTTTTTAAAATTAATTTAACTTAGTGACCTAGCTTTTCACCCTTGGTGACCCACTTTTCATCAAGACAAATGGACCCGCTTTCTATATTCAATTCGTAATCAAAAAAGACATACTTACACTGGGTACAAACTGCAGCCTCTATAATGTTAACAAATCTTTTTTATGATTCGACTTGGTGACCTTTTTTTATTTTAGCACGACGCAGTTTCAAACGTGCAAGAAAAAAAATCCACACCAATTATTCATAATAATTGGGTACAAAATATTAACTTTCGGGTCTTCACAACATTTTTCAGCCAACGTGACCATGTTTCGAACATGATCCTGTGTTCGTCAAGACTAACATTTTGAATAGACCTTCTCATGGCGGAGTTTTCAACGACTGGAAACAAAAGACAAGCATTCTGGTATTGTCATGGCAAATGTTGACAGACTGACGACAAACAGAAAGAATACAGACATCTGGTGATCACAATAGCTCACCTTGTGTACTTTGTGCACAGTTAGCTGAAAAACTGGTCACAAGTTATCTTCCTCTTGAAAGAACACACCTTATCAGATCTTAAAAATACTGATGGTCAGCGCAACAGACTGATTTTAGGATCTGACAAAGCATATAATACGTATACATATAATAAGAAAATATTACTAAATGTAAGCTTTAAGCAGCATCATAATACAAACAGTATTTCATTCATTTGCATTCTTTTTATGCTGCTTGTGAGATTAACAGAGATTACAAAATATAAGCATCATTAATGAATTTAATTATTCCCTGATTTGATTAGTATGTAGATCAACATCTAATGAGTAATACTTGATATTCAAGTTACAAAACAGTAAACAATTATAAGTAAATGCATATAAGACTTTGAATATACAAATAAAGACAGATATACAGCTTGTAAAAATTGAAACAAGTAAATTTGTGTTTATTATTTAAAAGCATGCATGAATGCAGACATGCAGATATCCCCCACACAAAAAGTTATAAAAATTGCCATAAAATATTTTCTGTAAGACAAGTTAAGGCAATGTAAGTCTAAAATATCCTGGCTTCTAATTGGTCATATCATGCAACATGTAGTTGCAAAGATTTTGACTTGTCTCTGAAGAAAATAAATTTTGGCCCTGTTTCAAATTCATAATTACTTACACGGTTAAGATTAAATTTCTTCATATCGTTAGCAATAATTTCATACAATAACTACAGATTGTTTTCATGAAAAAACGTATGTCTCCCACCCTTATGACCTTGCCATTTGACCTAGTGACCCCAAATTGTAATATGCACAACTAGACTTTACACTCACCTTTTGCTACGGGACAAAGTTGTTGCTGAGGAAGTCAATGGTTGTTAAGGAAGTCATTTATTCCTAGGAGGAGTCACTGGTTGCTAATGGTGTCTTTGGCTGCTAACGAAGTCACTGGCTGCTAAGGAAATAATAGATCGCTGATGAAGTCGCTGGTCACTAGTCCAAGTTGGTGGTTGCTAAGAAAGTAATTGGTTGCCAAGAAGTCAGTGGTTGCTAGGTAGGTCACTGGTTGTAATAAAATCACATTGGAAGTGAAATGTTTCCTTTAACCTTATATACACACAATGGACACCAGGGCGTGATCAATTTTGACCAAAGTAGCATGCCAGGAAAAACTTGGTAGAAGTCTACTAGACAATGCTACATACCAAATGTCTAAGCTCATGGCCATGTTGTTTTAGGGAAGAAGATTTTTTAAAGTTTTTCTTGTATAAACCTAAGTAAAATCAGGTGACAGCCAGGCAGGGTCAAATTTCACCAGCGGGTCATGGTTTGAAACATCTTAACGGATGGCCACTATCTCAGCCCAAGGCTTGGTGCCTTCAGAGGAGAATGTTTTTTCGGTTTTTCCTATAGAAACCTTTGTAAAATCAATGGACTAATTCAATATTACTTATATATGTACGTGCTTCACTTCTCAGTATGTAAAGTTATTATTTACAAATGTGCGATAATAGCATAATAGTTTAATAGTGTGACGATCTGCAAATTTATATATTTTGAGTAAGTTATGTTTGTACTGGATTCCTATGCAATATCACCAACTTGAGACAAACCACAGATCTACCAACTGTTTTTATATTCTGTTTATAGGTATTTCATAACATCAGTTGTGCATTTCACATCACATATTTTTGCTTAGGTAAGTAGACAATGGAGATTTGAACTCGGTATAACCAAAGAAAGAATAAATATTATATAATAAAAGCTACCACTTTGGAAAACCAAGTTGTAATTTATTCATATATAAACCTTTGATATAAGCACGTACAGTAAAACTGTAAACTGAACAGGACATACATTTTGTATTATACCACGGACTCAAAATACAGCTTGGTTACAGAAAAAGATCTAGAACAAATTGCTGTTTTTTTTTAATTGTACGTACTGTATAAAGTGTACATGTTTATCAAGCCATATTTCTGCCACCACATAACCACTTAGTTATCACGTTATATAACTAGTAGTCAGTCACTTAATTATCATGATTAATATCTGATTAACGCTTTAATTTTCATGTTAACAGATACTTATGTCAAAACAAAAATGGATGTTACTGCCCGCTACTACCAACAGATACCTACATAATGATATTTTAGATATATATTAAGTGGTTAACGTGTTATGTAACTAGTTAGTCACACAAGTATCGTGTAAATTATGTGGTTAACTAGTTAGTCAGATAAGTATCGTGATAATTATGCGGTTACGTGTTATGTAACTAGTTAGTCAGACAAGTATCGTCATTTATTCCTAGGGGGAGTCACTGGTAGCTAATGGTGTCTTTGGCTGCTAACGAAGTCACTGGCTTCTAAGGAAATAATAGATTGCTAATGAAGTCGCTGGTCACTAGTCCAAGTTGGTGGTTCCTAAGAAAGTCATTGGATGCCAAGAAGTAAGTGGTTGCTAGGTAAGTCGCTGGTTGTAATAAAATCACATCGGAAGCGAAATGTTTCCTTTAACCCTATATACACACAATGGACATCAGGGCGTTGTCAATTTTGACCCGAGTGGCATGCCAGGAAACAAACTTGGTAGAGGTCTGCTAGAGAATGCTACATACCAAATATCTAAGCCCATGGCCATGTTGTTTTAAGGAACAAGATTTTGTAAAGTTTTTCCTGTATAAACCTAAGTAAGCTAGATAGTCAGATAAGTATCGTGAAAATTATGCGGTTAACGTGTTATGTAATTAGTTTGTCAGATAATTATCGTCATAATTGTGTGGTTAACGTGTAAATTAACTAATAAGTCAGATAATTATCGCGTTGATTATTTGATTAACTAGTTACATAACACGATAATCTACGGAAGCGTATAATGGTCGCCAGTTGCTAGATATTTATGTAGATTTGATGCGAAAATATCGCATCATGTTTGAAATCTTACGGGAAAATGCAAGATAGTAATAGAAATATTGCATGATAATTGTAGCATTCGTTCCTTAAGAATCAGCAAGTAAAATCATTTTGAACGGTATAGTTATTGCATGAAAGATTTATCTTGCTTGTGTAAGATAATTTATTACTGAAAATGAGTTAATATTTAGCTCCGACATCGGTGAAACTAGAGTAGATAGCTGGTGTAAATGTTCTCTTTTGAGCTCACCCTAGCCTGCTTGCCTGTCTGTCTGTCTGTCCACACTTACCGTCTGAAAATTCTATAAGAACAATCGTCATGAAAATTGGTCAGAATATTTTTCTTGATGATCTCTCGACCAAAAGTTGAAACCAGGTCACGCGGGGTCAAATCATAGACCATGTCAAATAATAAAAAATATTCCAAATATTGTAGAAACCACATTTGTACCCAACCAAACCGTAAAATTGGTTAGAATGTTTGTCTTGATAAAATATAGGACAAGAAAGAAACTATACGTGTGATCAAAACCTAGGACACCAGGTAAAAAAAATAGAAAAACCTCGTGATAACTCCAGAAGCCAAATTTGCACCCAATCACCCTGGATGTCTTGATAAATGCTATGTCAAGTTTGAAATTTGGTCACATCATAAAATCTAGATCACAAGGTGAACTCATAGAACATCAACATTCTAGAATTTACATTTTGAATCAAATCATCTTGAAAATTAATCAGAATGTTTGTTTTGATGAACTCTATGTTTAGTTTTAAACTGGGATTCGTGGGGTCAAAAAGTAGGACACCAGGTAAAATAATAGAAACACCTACGAACTCTAGATGCCACATTTGACACACCGGCATCAGTCATATTGAAAGAAAGTTTGTCTTGGTGAACTTTAGTCAAGACCGAAACTGCGTAACATCTGGTCCAAAGTTAGGTCACTTTGTACATTGATTTTAAACCTACGTTTGGAATGTGTTTACCGTTTCGCAAAGAGATTTTAAAAATTGTCAGCGGTTGGCATTGATCATGACTTTAGACTTACTTTTTGTCTTTGGGACAGGATAGCGATATAGGACCATCTTGGCCCTCTTGTAATTCATTATAGCCGAGGGCTGTAGAGTAAATGATTGTTTTCGGTTTCAGCTTTGCGCGAGAAATATACGTCAGATAAGAACTTGATTTGCCAAATAATATGTGTCGTATTCGGGAAAAAGTTTGTTTAGTAATAGTTTTAGCAAGATATTATATTGTGATTGCTTTTTGACGTCTAACGTGTTACGAAAACAAACAGCTCTGTTTTTAATCAATTGTTTTATTTTATCATGACATAACGCACAATTGCAAAATATTATCAAGCAAAGTCAACATATTACCACACACATGTCTAGTTGATATAAACAGTAACTATCGACCATTGTACGCTTCCGTAATAATCTCTTTACAGATATCTAAAACAAAATTTCTCATTAAGTAGGTAACATGATAAATAGCATGTTAATCACATAAATATCACGATAGTAATCTGAATAACTAGTTACAAAAAACGTTAACCATTTATCTAAAATAAATTGGGATGGTACCCTGTATTATATACTGTCGGCAAGAAGGCTAGTTTTCGATAAATGGTTAATGTGGTATGTAACTAGTTAGTAAGATACTTATCGTGATATTTATGTGATTAACATGTTATTTATCATGTTACCTTCTTAATGAGAAAACTTATGGTGTTATGTAACTAGTTAATCAGATAATTTACGGGATAATTATATGTCTTACTACTTGCGTAACACGTTAACCACATAATTATCACGATACTTATCTGACTAGCTAGTTAACCACACAATTATCACGATACATATCTGACTAACTAGTTACACAACACGTTAACCTCTTAATAGATATCTAAAATATCAGTATGTAGGTATCTGTTGGCAGTAGTAAGCAGTAACATACAATTTTTTGTGTTGACATAAGTATCTGTTAACATAAAAATTAACTAGATATATAACGTGATAACTAAGTGGTTATGTGGTTGTAAAAGTATGCCACCATAATCGTAGACTCTGGATTAAAAAAGAAAATATATCATTTCCTTTTCTGTTTTTCAGAGCATGTACAAACTATTATCAATTAAGTAAATCAAGTACAACTTGGCATTGTGAGGTTCTTTGAGTTAATTCCGTCATTATGGGGTTAAAAATGGCATTGTGGGGTTAAATAATTGTATTGTGGGATTGAAAAAGATCAAAGAAAGATCAAAGGGATAACCTCACAAAGTCCGTCTGGTAAGTATGTCCGGGTGTCTGGCATTTCATTTGTTTGTGTCCAGACTGTATCTTTGTCAAGCATGAAGGGATTTTCAAATCATATGGAACACATGTTCAGCACATGATGAGACCTATCGCGTGCATGATCCACGTCTCTTTCTTAAAGGTCAAGGTCACACTTACGATTTTAAAGGTAAAAGAAATCATATATATATACACATATTCGTGTCAGGGCTGTAACCTTGTCATGCGCGAAGGGATTTTCCAATCATGTGGCATACATTTTCAGCACTAAAGACGACACGTCCCTACCTCAAAGTTAAGGTCACACCTAAAGTTCACAGATAATTGAATCCTGTATATATACACTTTCGTGGTCGACTGTAACTCTGTTATGCATTGAATGATTTTAAAGTAACTTGGCACAAAATGAATGTTCAGCACATCAAGACGATGTGTCGCGTACAAAACCCAAGACCTTGAAGGTCAAATTCACACGTAGAGTTTAAAGGTAATTGAATCCTTTTCATATGCACAGATTCGTGTACTGAATGTAACCATGTCAGGCATTGAATGGTTTTATAATAACTTGGCACAAATGTTCATCACATCAAGACGATGTGTCGCGTGCAAAACTCACGATACTACATCAAAGGTCAAGGTCACACTTAGAGTTTAAAGGTCATGGAATACTGTACACATGATAACTCTGTCATACATGGAAAGATTATAAAATTACATGCAACAATTGTTGAGCACAAGGAGATGACATATTACGCGCACGTCCCACGTCCTTACCTTGAAGGTCAAGGTCACACTCAGAGGTCAGAGTTTTCAGAATCCTGTATATATGCACATGTTTATGTCGAAGTTGTAACTTTGTTATACACTGAAGGATTTAGAAACTGGAAAAAAATGTTCAGCACATGGATATATAAAGTGTTGTGCGCAAGTAACAGGTCTACAGCTTCAAGGTCAAGGTCGCAGATTGTTGGATACCGCTTTGTGGGTATTTGTTACTTATGAGCTACAGCTCTTGTTTATAAATGTAATAGGTTCTATGATGGTACCCGAGATGGCTTTTTACATTTATATTTTATATTTTTGTCGTACTGAAACCTAAAGCCTCAAAACTGTGCAATGTGAAACAATCGCTTTGGGACATGAACAAAAAGCATCATTTGTAGACTTATTAATTTATATTTGAAATTAAGCTGCCCTAAATGCACGCATGTTCAACCGAACTACTGATATTTATCTCCAATTTACTGCGCTTGCATTACATAACTCAGATCTCATTACTGTAACTATTCAATTGCATATTTATGTTGACAAGGGTATATCACTGTGGTGTAACCGAGACGGTTAACATTTTTTCGGAATTTCCAAGATGGCGGACGAGAGTGGATGTGAAAAGTAGGTGTCTTACTTTTTTCCTCGTAACTAGTTAAAAGCGAATTTCAGAAATGAAATCCTTACACAGACCGATAGAAAAATGATTTTGCCATTCTAGGCTTTATCCGTTTCATTAAACAGTATCTACTTTTCTAAATATCGTTGATAAAAGTGAACCAAATGCCGGTGCTCTGAAATGAAGCGAGAGGTCATGTGTGTTTTTACTCGGCAAAAGTTCATTCTTTGATGGATAAGTCCACGAAAACCACTACTCAGTAGATTCTGTTGTTATCTTAAAGAACAAAATACTTTATGTTGATATATGTACAGGAAATGGACAAAAAAGCCACTTACACGAAATATGCTCTGTACGGTCAATATACATATGTTGAATCACACGTTTCTTTCCCTGTACGGTTCGTATATGCATAAAAACTGTACGGTGCGTAGCAAAATTTGAACAAAATTACTGTACGGTCCGTAGATGAAACCGTACTGATGGGTTCTTGTAATATATAGTTTGAAGCTTACATGAACAAAAAGTGCTTACATGAGCGTATTGCGTAAGTTCATTCCGGAAATAATATCGGTAATGAAAATGATCATATTAATTAATATTTTTCAGGGATCACTCTTTCGATACAGAGGAGCGAAGGCGTGGTAAACGGACAAGGAAGTCTGGAAAGGTATCTTAGAACTTTGAACCAGCCAGAAATCCATTTTCAGTGCGAGAAAACCACAAAGCATGTGAAGCAAAAATATTGCCGCATGTCCGTCATGGACTTAAACTTGACAATGTAGAAAGTTGAATACAAGAATATACAAGGCATAAATATTATAAAAGATAAAAATATGCCAATCTTTGGCAATTAATTACAACGTAAAATAAATATTAAACCATTGAAGAATACATCTCCAATTCTGTAAATACCTTCATGTATAAAATAAACAAATCTAGAAAAGCAAACAGTATGTATAAAAGTAAACAATAATCACAAGGAAAGAGAAATATGGCTATATGTATTAGTACATGTTAAACAATATTCATAACATAACAATAAGCAAATGAAAATAAATAATTTTAGAATAGAACGATATTGTTCATTTATGAAATAACGTCCGTTCCAGCGGTGTTCATTGTTTAAAATTCCGGCATTCGTGGCTAATAACTGCGTATCAGTACTCCAAATCATTGTTTATTAGATGATAACAACGCTGAAAGGGATGTTATTTCGGTTTTAACATGACCAGATATTACAAACGGTGAATAAATGCAAAGGGTTATTTTCTACGCGAACGCTCATTCTAACGCAGTTATCGACGTTTCTAACGCAGTACCGATGTAAGGTGTTACACCGGTCATTTTTGTCCCATTTGATTCTATCGTAATTAGAGCACTTTTGCACATTTCCTCTGGCTTTCACAACAATCAGCTGTCCATATTTCTCAACAGTCAATCTACACCAGAAAAGTTACATTGACAACAATGAACTTTTTTGCTATCACCCAATATCTGGAGACACTGTACAAATTTCCAATACACAGCTGTCATGTATGCCGGCGCGTAGTAATATTTGAACTCTTCCATCACAAAATGTATTCCTGAAGAAGACAAACAAAACAACTGTTAGAGTAATCAGAAATGGCCAAAAATTTACAGAACAACAATAAATACAACTTATACATTTCATCAAGCCATCCACAGACAGCTCTAAAATGGAGACTTCAAATCTCCAAAGAACTACATGTACTTCCTAATGTACAACGACCTGGAAGTACTTGTTGACCGGTGTCACACAGTAACGTCGTTTCTGATCGGTGACGTCGTTTAAATTTGCGACTATTAAATAACGTATATACAATACAGTCGCAAGAATCCAACGACGTTTTAATTATCGCATTAAAACACATTCAATTTGTGCATTAGAAAAGGGTTAACTATTTAATGATTTTGACATTTGCGACCGTAAATACGGTTTTAATTGTCGCAAACAGTTTTAACAGCTCCGGCTAAGTACAACTGTATATATTTGTATAGATTAAATGATACTTCCGGGACATGCTTTTAAAATGAAGAAAACGAACATGAAGACAATATATAACGTTAATAAGAGATTTTGAATGATATGAATACTGTCAGAAATAAACTAGCATTCAATGTTCTTCTACATTTTGATGCCATGACTTGATTTCTAATGATCATGAAAGTTCAATGTGAAACTATATGTCAGTTTGTAGATATTGTATAAAGAAATTTTTAGCGTAAATATAATAATATTAACAACAAATCTACCAACTGATAAAGTAGCCTATGTGATTTAGATTTATTTGCAATTATTTATCATTACAGTGCAATACGCTCATGTAAGCTCTTTATGTTTATGTTAGCTTCAAACTATATATTACAAAAACCCATCGTACTGTTTCATCTAGGTTTCATCTACGGACCGTACAGTAATTTTGTTCAAATTTTGCTACGCACCGAACAGTTTTGTGCATATACGAACCGTACAGTGAAAGAAGCGTGTGATTCAACATATGTATATGGACCGTACAGAGCATATTTCGTGTAAGTGGCTTTTTGTCCATTTCCTGTACATATATCAACATAAAGTATTTTGTTCTTTAAGATAACAACAGAATCTACTGAGGAGTGGTTTTCGTGGACTTATCCATCAAAGAATGAACTTTTGCCGAGTAAAAACACACATGACCTCTCGCTTCATTTCAGAGCACCGGCATTTGGTTCACTTTTATCAACGATATTTAGAAAAGTAGACACTGTTTAATGAAACGGATAAAGCCTAGAATGGCAAAATCATTTTTCTATCGGTCTGTGTAAGAATTTCATTTCTGAAATTCGTTTTTAACTAGTTACAAGGACAAAAGTAAGACACCTACTTTTCACATCCACTCTCGTCCGCCATCTTGGAAATTCCGAAAAAATGTTAACCGTCTCGGTTACACCACAGTGGTATATGCTCATTGATAGAATGAAGTACTCTTAGGGCGTCATAAATATGTTTTATGTAAGAGAACCTACTTAGTATTCGGCTTTAGTTTTGTAACAGTTTATTGAACTGATATAAAAACTATTGCTACAAATTAGTATTATTTCCTTCGCCTACATAGGTAGGTTAATGAACTCTGGAAAATATACTGGATCACTTCATAAATATCATTATGTCACTTTAAAGATGTTTTTAAAGCTTACAGGATAGGTAATGATAAGTATCAGCAATATTTTTGAAAACCGCCTACTTTAACTGTTTAGTTATTAAATTGAAATATCGTCACTATTGTTCTTATAGTAATTATGGTGTGGTGGGTGGGGGTAGGGCGTGTCGTCACTAAGTAAAAGTATTTAAAATGTTAAGTGCTTCTATTCGTCGCCGAGTGAAATTCTGTAAATTCCTCTATTCGTCACAGTAAAAGTCCTATCAAATACATGTCTGATTCTATACTGAGTAATTGGCATTTTTAAAAATGTCTTTGAGATTGTTTTAAGCTAAATGCGCTGCACGCGAATAAGATTTGTCTCAAAGACCGCCTTCAGTTAGACTGACATCAGTCGTTAGAGTCGTTTTCCTCAAGTTTTTTTCTGGACACAATTCCTCATTTCCCTTGTGAGCTTTGATTCAGACACATTTTTGATAGAGATATTTTTCTTCAAGGTCCATTATTTAAAGACCAATTTGAATTTTCTGGAATTGTAACAGAGAAAAACAGTTTGGAACTGGCCTCTAAAACTTTACAATAGCCGTTGAGTAATTCTCTGTTTGAAATACTGCTGCAGAAAAATGAGTAAAAGTTTTAGTGTTTACTTAGATTGACATTCGTAGTCTTTTTGTCCTACTTTCGCTTTATTTCATGTTGTCAACAGTCAGACGTATACGTTGCAGATAATTGGAAGTGAAATTCTTTCAACTTTATATTAAAATAAGCATGTTTATTCATATACAACTTATTTACAGCCTCTTTCTTTGAGAATTTTGGAAAGTTACAAAGAATTTTGAAAACTGAAAAAAACTACTTTCCCTTTTGAATTTGCAAAATATAATTTATCAATTCTTTTGTTAAACTCAAATTTTCAACACAGTATGGTCACATTCGATGCAGTATGTCAATTTTTTCTTCTGAGAAGACGCTTGTTACAATTCAGGATTAAAAAGAAAATTCTGTTTGGGAGTGGCCCTTTGAAAGAAGAAAAGGCTTCAAGAGAAAAAAGACCTCTCAATCTCAACAGAGTTTTGTAAGTCTAGCTTTCAGTCTGATACCAGTTTTTATTTCATTTTTTGTTGTTGACCCTCCTTATGGGTAACCCCATTTGTTATCCCCGTCATAAGTTAGTCAAGTCAAGTCAAGTGAAATACATTTATTCTCTCATTTCATGATTACATGAAAAGAATGAGGATTAGTTTGTAACAATGTTTACAGTCTCTAGTCGGGAAACCATTCCCTATCAACAATGTTAAACCTAACAAAACATTTGACACATTACAGGTTACTATTGAAGTATTATTTAATTCAAATTATAAGTCTTTTACTTAAACGCTGTATTGTTACCATTGATCAGTTTTTTAACTAGATATTACATTATACAATTTATTTAAATAAAGTTAATTATGGTCTTTTCACAAGTTCAATGAAGCTACGGACGGTTTAAAGTGTTCAAAGCCAATGCCACAGTTGTTTGTTTAATTTCTTTGACAATTTACAAGAAGAAAGGCATGAAGGTGTTATTTACTTTGTGCATTTTCATATTTGTTTAATACAGCTACAAATACTTTTACTTTCATTCCAACAAAGGTTGTATATAAAGCTGTAGCGTTGCGCTCTGTTTTCCCCGCCAAAAGAGCTCTTTCTATATTTTCATTATGTGTTATTGCGATGCGGGGTGGAACGCAATGCGATATTTTCTTAATTATTGTGTCATTATCTTATATTTGACCCTGCAACAAGAATAACAATTGGACAATTTTACTACACGCAACAACTTTAACAAGTGTACAAATATAAGTTATCATGGAGTCCGTTTTTACACTTCATATACAATAGGTATAATACGGTGTGCTTAATTGCAGTCTAGGCACCCATTAGTATTGGATTTATGCTGAGCTTTCCAAAACAAATCACCAATTTGAAACATAGATTGATTTAGGTCTTTCCATAGCGAAGGCAACAGTAGAATCGATGTTGTTAGTTGAAAAGCGCGCGATATAAACTCGGCCAACGTTTCATTAACTATAAATTAAGCATATTGTGCGCAAGAGTTCAAGCGAGTTTTGTCTGAAATCAGATTATACCAATCAGAACATTGAATATTGTTTACACAATTCTTATCCAGTGAGATAAACAATGTGTCTGTCAAACGAGATGCCATGCTGCAGACGGCCACCGGTTTTTATGAACATATCAGATTTGAACCTGATCGAACATGCAAGTACAAGATGTCGACACAAGAAACCGTCAAATAACAATGGACATAGAAAGCTTCACTAAAAGAATTGGACAATAATCCGGAAGCAGACATCTGTTTACTCATTAGTTTCATCAATGAAAAATCAAGATTCCGAAATGCATGACTGTAGGGTTAACGCACGTTTATTCGTGTTATAACATCTGCAGAATCCCGAGGGTTTCTGCAGGTGTTATCACACGAAAAAACGTTCGTTAGCGCTATTCTAGCATAAATAGCATAAAAAAATCATAAAAATAACAATGAAACGCTCGTATTAGTACGACGTTCAATAATGCGCGGGACAACGTCTGTGTTGTTTATGTCATATTGATAACGTCACCAGCGGTTTTTAAGCCCGGCACTGTTGACGCCGTACATGATGTAAGACTTGGGAGACAGGTCCATTGTTTACAATGGCCCTGTACTGCGCATAAATGAAAACGGGTTATAACGGCGCGTGAATCTCCCCGTTAACACACGTTTTATCTCCTGTTAAAACACCGGCAAAATAGGCAAAAACAGCACATTTTATGCTACAATATACGCTAAGCGTCTGATTATCCTATTTCAACTTTCTCATGCACGAATAATTCCGCAGTATACTTTCTGCTACATTGTATTTGATGTCTCTATTTATCAGCAAATAAAGACAAAACTCAAGCTGTTAAAAGCTATAAATTCTTAATTAGAGAAGTCATTTGTATTTTGATGAAGTTGAATAATCATTTAGCCCAATGATCACGCACAGATAACAATGTAATATAAATAGAAAGGGAAAATAGATGTGTACAGTTTTAAAGACGGAGAAAAAAAAACCATCAATTTTTCATATAACATTTGGGTCAAAATGTGGATATTCACAAGATTTTTCTTCGATTGTTTTTAATCAACATGACGCAGTTTCAAACTGGTCGAAGAGTTCATCAAGAACAAACCTCGCCAGTTTTTCATAATAAATAAGTTCAAAATGTGGCCTCTATAGGGAGTTAAGATATTCCCATGATTTGACTAGGTGGCCTACATGTACTTATCTATGACAGATAGTATTTCACATTTTTTACCACAATAACGGTTCGAAATTAGGTCTCTAAAGGGTTCCAAAGATTTATGTATGAAATGTGCTGAAGACATATTTTCTTAGTCAACATCACACAGTTTCAAACTGACCAAAGACTTCACCAAGAAAAAGCTCCACACCCATTTCTCATAATAATTGGGTTCCGAATGTGGCTTCTAGTGTTCACAAGATTTGTCTATTTAGTCTCGGAGGCATATTTTTTAATTCAACATAACTTTGTTTTAAACTCAACAAAGAGTTCACCACGAAAAAAAAATCACCCACACAACTGATCATATTTCGGTTTAAAATATGGCCTCTGGAGTATTCGCAAGATTATTCTATGATCTGACTTCACGTCCTCCATTTTTTATTCGCGCAGTTTCAAACTGGTCAAAGCCTTTATCAAGAAAAAAAACACACCTTCTTTCTACGCAATGGGTTCAAAATATGGCCAATAGAGATTCAAAAGATTATTCTAGGATTTGTCTCAAAAGCTTATTTTAGATTTAACATAATGCAGTACCAAACTAACCAAGACCTCACCAAGAACATACTTCCACGCCAACTAGAACTATCACTGAAGATGATGAATACCCCCACGGACACCGCACGAACAAAATATTTGTTACATTTGCTGCTTTAATGATTGAACAATGCACAACTAGGCATTGTACTTATCACTTCTGTGAAGTATTATTAAATTCTGACCAGGGGTTTTAGAGAATCGTATCGCACAGGACTTTCTTATCTCGAGCCCCTGTGACCTTGACGTTTGACCAGAAAAATGAACCATGCACGACTTATCATTTCTGTGAAGTATCATTAAATTCAAGGTTTTAGAGATTAAGCGTCCACAATATTGCGTCTAGACAGATGGACGGACAGGCAAGCTGAATCCAGTATACACCCAGTATTATAAATGGGTTCAACATAAGGCCACTGGAGTGCTGATTTTTCTATCTTGTCTCGATGATTTACTTTTTGATTCAGCATAACGCTGTTTCAAGCGTGCCAGTGTGTTCACATAAATAGCAAGAGGGCTTTGGTGGACATATATCGCTCAACTAAGAATCATTGTAACCATGGTTTACATTTTATAGCTGTAGCTTATTAAAAAAAACTAGGTCAGTTTGTCAAGATCAAGTTCTGCAACAGTCAAGGTTAAAATCAAAGTTTAAAACTGTGCATATTTCAAATTTCAGTGCTGTGGCTTAAAAACTGGCCCCTGGATGTTGCCAACTTTAATACAAGGGGTATGATCTGAATAATCTAAGTAAATGACAACTAGGCACTGCTACAAGCCAAATACGAAAGATCTCTGTTTTCCTTATACATGTATATATGTAAAATAAGTGACCCCTGGTGACAATTTAGGGGCATGCTTTGAACCAAATATCTAAGGTCTAAGTCTTATGCATTCGGACAAGAAAAGTTTTAAAGTTTTCCTCATATAAGTAAGCTTACATATACAGCTATGCATAACATTAAATGCGCTTCTCTTTATAAATTTATTATCTTAAATTTTGTGATTTAGTATCCTCAGACATTTACATTACCAAGCTAATCTTAGACTTCAATTATATCAGTACAACAGAGAAAGAGAAATGTTAATTAACATACTTCTCCAGGGTTACTCAAAGTTCTTTACTTGTTATATCTGAAAATGTTTTGGGAAATCTTGATAGAATTGTCTAATTTAAGCATGACCTGGTGATTCTCCAATAATCAGTCTCAGGACACATGCCCTGTATAAAGGAATTATACAAGCCTGTAGAGACAATGCTGCAACTCAGTGTCAAAGGGAAATAACTCAAGCAATAGTAATTTTTCCCTTGGCAGGAGGTAAAAATAAAAAGACTACCTGGTAGAGCCGATTTTCACCCCAGGTCTGTAATAAATACAATTTTTGCAGAAGACAGTCCAAGGATCATCCACACCAATTATAATAAACATCCGTCATGCAGTTTGGAAAAGATTACATTTGGGGTAAAATGATAACTGCGGATGCGGGGCGACAGGTGATCACTAAAGCTCAAAATGAGCATATGCTCAGATGAACTAAACACAATTTTACTGGGTTCAAAATGTGGCGTCTAGGGTGTCGACATAATTTTTGTATGACGAGACTTTCAACAACAGTTTAAAAATCACCAAAGAGTTCACAAAGAAAAAACATTTCACAAATTTTCATTATTGGTTCGAAATGTGGCCTCCAGAAAGTTCACAAGATTTTTC
>JAFMSR010000014.1:21373057-21414026 GCA_022818135.1 Saxidomus purpurata
TTATATTGCCGGTGTATGTGTAAGTTCTGTGCTCACTGATGTAATTATATTGCCGGTGTATGTGTAAGTTCTGTGCTCACTGATGTAATTATATTGCCGGTGTATGTGAAAGTTCTGTGCTCATTGATGTGATTATATTGCCGGTGTATGTGAAAGTTCTGTGCTCATTGATGTAATTATATTGCCGGTGTATGTGAAAGTTCTGTGCTCATTGATGTGATTATATTGCCGGTGTATGTGAAAGTTCTGTGCTCATTGATGTGATTATATTGCCGGTGTATGTGAAAGTTCTGTGCTCACTGATGTAATTATATTGCCGGTGTATGTGTTGTTTTTCACTTTCGCCCGTTTCCTTTAAATAGTTATAATTTAAGCTGCAGTGTATACATTGTCTCTTACCTTCTCTAATAAATGGAAGAGGCTTTCGTCCGCTCGATGTCTGTCCGTGTGGCTAATGTGTATTGTGTAAAGGGACAGTTATTTTATTTTACATTTTGAATTAGTATATAATATCGGCAATAAGTAAAATCAACAGCAGGTGGAATTAAAAACCTTTTGATAAGAGTTCCTGTTTGTTTCCTTTCTTCACGGTTAACTTTTTTTAGATTTCATATTCATTTTAGATTGAATCTACTATTACACATTGAGAATGAAATTTAAAATATATGAGTTTGCTTTACCAGTATTCTAAGTTTATATTAGAAGCAAGGGTCACGAAGTCACTACAAAGCTTACACCTGACCTCTAGTGCAGATCACGGACACTGTAAACCCAACTGAAACGTTATTACATGTATATATCATATAGAGATGAAATAGTGGTCTACGCGAATACTAATCCATTTAGAAGTTTCGTCCATAAAAACAACTCTAAAAGAATTCGACCCATCCAAAGACACATTTCTTCCTTTAAATCAAACTCCTTAAAACAATCTTAGACAACAGTCAAATGAGGATCATATTTTGTGCAATATTGGTTGAAGCCATGCCCAATGATGGTGTTTTAGAGAATAAATAATTCTCGAGCAATGATCTCAAAATAACACTTGTAAGAAACAACTTAGAATTTAGGAGATGATTATTCCTTATAATTTTACTGAATACGCTCAACCGTGACTCATCGCATTACACAAATTCTTGCAACACATACGTCTGAAGACAGACAAACCTAATTAATAATCATTCTAACACAAGCGGATGCTTTTCCTATATAGACATAATTATAGGGAAAAGCCTATATTTATTTAACGATAAAATACAGCACGTTTTTCCAAGGACGACGTGCCTTAAATGACGTAACGACGTGACGTATTTAAACAAGCGCGTCCAATCGTATCTCGCGTTTTGAGCTTACAATGATGTACTACTACGCGTTAAATCAAGTTCGGGTTGTTTTCAAAGGAACTAACGTGTTAGAATCGAAATAATAAATTGTTCCCTATATTTTATCGTTGAATAAAATACAGTCAGTCATTTGGATGCGAAAAATTAAATCACTCGTGCTACGCACTCGTGATTTAATTACTACGCATCCAAATTCCTGACTATATTTTATTCAACGATAAAATACAGGGAGGCATTTATTATTTCTTAATTAAAACCGATCATTTTGAAGAAATAGCTGTAAGGAGAAAAACGAAGAGGTCGCGGAGCGAGAATTTGCCAGTGTTTGAAGAGGGTAAGTATATAGAAAGATCATCTAGTGCCAACCCGGGTATCTTATCGGAGAGGTCACATGATCCGTACTGGATGACCAGAGACATGAAAAACGGTACCGGTATACACGGTTTACGAAGTTAGATTTTATCATTTTTTTAATTTCAGTCTGAAGCTTTTCAGATTATCAACGTTTCTATGTCAATTCTTTCGAGAATATTTAGAGATAACTTAAGAACCCATCCAGTACGGAGAAAAGTCGGTCAACACAGAATAAGTGCTTTAGAATTGGTCAACTGGCACGCTTCATTCAACATTCTTCAAAGAGAAATATTAAATTGGTTTACAAAATCGACTTTATACGAAATTTTAAACCTAAAAGAAATTGTGTAGCAGCCATTACTCATTTAAGTAATTCTACGTGTTTTGATTGGTACAAACGTGGCTACCGAATAAAAAGGTTCCATACCCTTTGATCCACCCCAAAAATATTATATTTAAACTAATATACACCTACCCGTACCGTTAATGATATTAAAGAAAATGAGAAATTGCAAAGAATAAATTACAAAAATGCCTTTGAGTTTGTATTCTCGAGGGTCCACAAGATCGGTTAATAGATGCCAGGCGAGAGATCGAAACACATCCCTCTCAAGAAAACAACATAAAATTTCAACAAGCTTCTGCCAAGTTCAAAGGAACCAAGCTAAATGCCAGACAAAAAAGCTTGAAACAGAAAACTGCATCCCTCAACCTGGAAGAGGATGGCACAAAGCTTTGAAAGCTCACCAAACAGTTGAACGATGAAGAAAGAAGTAGCAAGTGCGGTGGGGGAAAAGTACTGATGGGGGGAAAGGCAGCAAACAGATTCGCTTACATTTATGAAGCTATGAGTAACATCCATATCTGGAGAATTTACCAGAGACAGGCACGGAAGGGGGTAAGGAAATGAGAAACAATAGTTCAGAGGAGGTAATGGAAAAAGTCCTTAACCGGAATGAGCTACAAATAGCCCTGGCTCAGCTCAAAGCCAAGAAATCACCTGGTCGAGATGTCAGCGCTTAGAGATGCTTATCCACCTTGGCTGTTTCGCAATAAACACTTATTTTAGGATCTACAACTTTAGCTGTAGAGATGGTAAACTTCAGCAATTCTGGAGAGAAGCTCGAAGGGAAGGATCGAACTAAGGTTTCTAGCTATCGCCCATTAGTCTCGCCAGTGTGGTTGGGAAATTCACGGATAGAATTTTGATTCAGCGAATGAAATGGTAGTGGAGATCAACGAGATTATGGCCATCAGTCAATTTCGCTCCATGGAAGACAAGCCTACACACCTTGCCAAGGATATTGAAGATGTATTCCAAGACAAATGGATCTGAGGCGCAGGTACAAGTGTATCAAGTCCTATCTGTTCAAAAGGACGGCTAGCGTCAATGCTGACAAAGTCACAAGTTCTTACAAAGACATAGTGTCTTTCTTATATTTATCTCCCGTCGCGTAGGAGGAGGGGGAGGGGGATTATAAGAATGGTCTACGTCCGTCCGTCCTTTTGTACGTCCGTAAAATTTCTTGTCCGCTCCATATTTCCTAACCCCTTGCAAGATTATGTTAAATTCAGGTCAGATGTTCAACTCATCAAAACGGTGTGTAAAGCTTATAACGCCGGTCACGCTGACTCAAGGTCAGATTTTAAAGTCAAATGTTTGAGTATTACATTTACTTTCCGCTCCATATCTCTTTAACCCCTTGAAAGATTTTGATGAATCTCGGGTTAAATATTCACCTCGTCAAGACGCTGTGAACCCATGAGCCGGTCACGCTGGCTCAAGGTCAAGGTCATTACTTAATGTCAAAGGTTTGAGTGTTCAATTTTCTGTCCGCTCAATATCTCCTTAACTCTTTAAAGGATTTTGATGAAACTGTTGTCAAATGTTTACCTCATTAAGTTAATGTGAAGAACCCATGATCTGGCCACGCTGACTCAAGGTCAAGGTCACAACTTAAAGTCAAAGATTGGAGTATGTCCACTTAGTATCTCCTTAACCTCTTGATGGATTTGATAAAATGAGGTCAAATGTGCAAAACTCATAAACTGGCCACGCAAGGTCACAAGTTAATGTCAAAGATTTGAGTCAGTATCGCATACACCATTTGAAGGATATTGATGTAACTCAAGTCAAATGAACACCTCATCAAGACGATGTGAAGAACCCTTGATCCGGTCAAACTCAACGGTCAGTTGGTCAAGGACATAACTTTAGGTCAAAAGTTTGCGTCTTGAATTTGTGTCCGCGCAATATCTCCTATACAGCTTTATGCATTTGAATGAAACTCTGGCCAAATGTACACCTCATCGAGATGATGTGCAACAGGCCAGTCACTTTATTTGCCATTAAGAAATCCACGCTGTGCATAGACCTCTGAGTGAAACTAACACTCAGTAACATTAATTCCTTCGATGGTTCTATTTGCGGGGATATATAACTCTCTTGGTGTCCGATCTTCCAAAATAGTCAAAGCTGCTCTCTATGCAGACGACCTTCTGTTTTGGTGTTAAGAAGAGTATGCATCAACTGCTTCTTATTAGATGCAGCAAGATACAGACAAGATTTCAGGATGGGCAGAAGACTGGCACGTACAAGTAAACACAGACAAAAAATCCTGCACTACTCACATTGTCGCCTAAGCAGAAGGCTGATACCATAAAGATTAGCGGAATTCCTCTGACTAAAGTGGAAGAGGCTACATATTTAGATGTTACCTTCGACAAGCAGCTTACATTGAAGTCCCATCTAGCAAAAGCTGCAACTAGAGTTCATCGGAAGCTAGCACTGGCACTAACCGAGGAGCAAGTGTGAGGATATTGAAAACAATCACTTAGGAACGGTGAGGCACCACCTTGAATTCCATGACCAGAACCAGACCTTAAGAATCATTACTGTAGCAATGTGTACACCTCAAATTAAGGTCAGGAAGTTACTGCTATTTCACCACTCAGTAAAAGAAGGGATGCGAAGGCAATCATGCAATCCAGCAAGTTTCATTTCTTGCCAGACCACCCTATGAGAACAAAGTTTGCGGCCCCAATAAAGATTCGCCTAAATAGATGGAGCTTTGTTAATAATTCCAATACCTGGTTTCCAATCGAATGTGGAATATGAAAACATAAAAAGAAATCCATGACACAAGCCATGGTCTCAGGAGATGACATGGGCCCATGTGTATACAGACGGCTTTACTGTAGCTGCTATAGAAGATGGGTGCGCTGGTATTTTCATCATGCACACGACTGGTGGGTCAGAGACAGTCAGCATACCAACAGGCAAACACTGTACCAGCTACTAGGCTGGCACGTTGATCGAGTGGTCAACGCCCTGGACTACAAATCCGGAGGTCCCCGGTTCGAATCTTGGTCGGGCACTGGAAATTTCAAAAAACGTTTTTGGGTGTTTCCCACCCATCTAGAAATGAACTTGTTAGAAAACCAGATGTAGTCTCGCAAGTATCGGTGCTATACACCTGTCACGTAAAAGAACCAAGGCGTCTATTCGTAAAGAGCTATAGGCTGGTACCCGGTTTCCCTTGTAACTGCATCTATCTCTTCAACCTGTGCCTGTCAGGGGTCTTGGCAAATTCACCCGAGGTGAAATCCTAGGGTCGACCGGGACTAGAAACATTAAAAAAAAAACTTGGCAGTTCTTGGTGAACTAGGGAGATACCCTTTATTTGTAATTTGTAAAGAAATGGCTTTGAAATACTGGTTAAAGATAATGAAATGCATTTGTGCTTTGATTCTCATACCTTGATATCTCTTGACAGAATTGTTAAGGGAAATATTTGAGATAAATTATCTGTTTTTATATTTTAAAAAAGCTGAAATTTTAAGTAAACGCAACTAGGGAGTTGTCATTGTCCGTAGTCCAGTCGTTAGAAAATTATTTCAAATAATCATTTCTCTCATCGTGAATAACATTTGTCTCGGTATTTTTACATTAAGCCGTAGGCGCATAGGATTTCACCAGCTAGTGTCTAATGGGAACTCTGTGCGGAGTTTTGCTAATTGGGACTTTGATCTGATTGACCATCTAAACACAAGAGCTTATGCACTGGAGCACTACAGTACTGTTCATACATACAAAGAGCTGCCGTGTGAAAGGTGATTTCTTTCTGAGGTGAGATGTAATCACCCTTTGATATGTCATTTATATCGCTCAACGTGCTTATACGTTTTAACCAGCTGATGCGATATACACATATAAAACACAAAATGCTCAAATTCTATACATTGCAGGTTAATTAGGAAAAACAGTGTCTGCTCAACGATGTATAACAGTAAAGAAGCAGTATCTGGTACGTTGTAACACTGGTACTTATGACATAGATGGTACACCATACTTTCGTATTTTGTGATATGATAAAACCTTGACTTCGTATACATTATATTTTGATAATGGGTATATATCGTTGTGACTTGATACGCATTATATGAAAAAAAAGGCTCGGTGCATGTTTACATTTAATATATGTGACAATGATTTCTGTTTGCTCAAGTAACGTTGTTTTGTGGAAACCTGCACCAAAAAAGTATTTCAAATTTCAAAGGCATTAAATTTTCTTTAAATGGGCATCATTTTAGCACAAATAATCAACATAAAGGCCTTTTGTAATGAAGTGCTATCAACCCATTAATTCTACAACAACAACTTTCAATATATCATTGAATGTTTTAAGGTATTGCGATGTAATTTAAAGCGCTGGTTTTGCCGATGATGACTGGAATGTATAGCTTAATCAAAACTGTTAGATTAATTTAGTAATAACACTTGCAAATATTCTATTATTTGTGCTTCTGAATTTGTTTATTTGACATCGGTTTAAAGGGAGTATCCCGTTAATGAATACTTTAATATTTTGATGTCAAAGTTCTTATTTGATAGTCAGACGTCTATTTTATCAGACCATGCAAAGTTGCCAAATAAAATGTCCCTGTTCTTCAAAACGTGCACATGTACGCCATAACATACATGTAGTCCTTAAACCATTGTGTGTTGTTTTGTATGTATTTACTTTTGATGGCAGTTTTCAGGCTTCTAGTAAGGATCAGTAGATGTCATAATTTTTATCCTTATACCTCCAAATGTTATTTACATGTTTCTATTCTTGTTTTGTAACTAATTTGGATTTCTATTTAACTATTTATTGTGCGACATTATTTACCTGGCTCTCATTCATCTGCGCCAGTGTCGAATAAGTGCTTTCACCAAATGACTTCAATTTTACACCCCACAGACTGTGGCATAGTGGTAAGATTTTTTTTATGCAATGTTCCATGGGCTTGCGGAGCTCACCAAATGAAATCGGTATGATCTAAACAAGATAACAGGTCTTACTTACCTTCGATGTTATTTAATTATCTGGCTAAAGTCATGAACACATTTATTGTATAATTTTATCATGAAAAACGTTGAGCAGTATTTAGACTGTTTGCTTAGAAAAAGGTAAAAACTAAGCATCAGAAAAATAAAACTTAGATACAGGCATGCACGAAATCTCTTATGTAAGGCTTGAAGCTTAATCGTGGCTTGGTCTTGAACCTTGGACAGTGTCTAGGCCGGGTTTAGGTGTTCGATTTATTTCCTTTAATCTATGATTGGAGACGCGCACGTGGCCATTGTAATAGGGTTGTTCTGAATGAATATTTTTGTCAGTGAATACATTGATAATCGCTGCATAATACATGTATAGGACGTATTTCGGTGTACATTTACAGTATTTATATTTCAGATATTTACTATATTACTGTACAAATCAATCCTCGGTCCTCTCCTCTTCCTGGTTTATATCAATGACATTGTCACAGATATTAAATCTACTATTCGTCTTTTTGCAGACGATACAAGTTTATATATAGTTGTCGATAACCCAGCTGATGCAGCCACCACCATTAACTCGGACCTCTCGAAGATTTCCAAATGGGCAAACGACTGGCTGCTGGACTTTAATCCTGGTAAAACTTAATCCCTCTTGATATCTTGAAAAATCAATAAAATCAGTCACCCCCCTCTCACAATGAATGGTACGCAGATTAGTGAAGTAAAATCACACAAACACCTAAGAGTTACTTTTTCAAGCGATGGGTCATGGCACGAACATATAGAGAGTATCAAGAAAAAAAGCATGGCAAAGAATTTACATCATGAGAAGCTTAAAGTTTGTACTGGACCGGAAATCTTTAGAAACCATCTACATTTCTTTTATAAGGCCTCTACTTGAATATTCTGACGTTGTATGGGATAACGTTTCCACTTAAGAAGAATTCGAACTTGAGAAGATTCAACTAGAAGCTCTTAGAATTATATCTGGGACAACCAAACTTGTTTCTTTCCATCATCTTTATAAAGAAACCAGATTTCAACCTCTGAAAGATAGAAGGAAGAAGCACAGATTAATACTGTTCTATAAAATGTCTAACGGTATTTCTCCTTCATATCTGTTATCCATGATGCCTAATCCAGTTGGAAACACTTCCGCATGTAATCTAAGGAATGCAAATGACCTCAGAACCATACAATGTAATACACATCTCTACTCACAAACTCCATTATGCCCCAGACAATCTCAGACTGGAATGAACTACCTCTCGAACACAGACATTATCAAAGCCTAACTATCCTTAAATGCAGGTTGAATACAGAGATCGAAAAGGTCCCTAGCTATTACTAAGTAGGTGATCGTAAAAATCAGATCTTACACACCCGACTTAGAACGCACTGCATTTCATTGAATGAACGTCTTTTCTCAAAAAATATTGTTGACAGCCCGCTGTGTATATGCGGAGAAACGGAGACTACTCACCACTTTCTTTTTCAGTGCCCTCATTATCAGAGAGAGCGTACTGAACTTATAAACAGAATAAGCTCAATTGATTCCGATTATATTACTGCATCCTTTCTCTTAAATGGAGATCGAAGCAAGACTGATGCCACCAATATTTATATTTGCGCCTCCAAGCCTTTGCAGTTTATTTCTGTCACAAAAGGGGGAAATAAAAACATACAACAACATTTGGATTGAACATGCGGGCATGCCAGACGGGTTTATTTGAAATAAAAGTGTAAAAATATAAAACTTGTATAAGACTAGAAAATGGTATAATGGTATTGAAGACAGAAAGTTGGACGGGAACCAATATTGCTGTCTTCTTACAAGTGCACAAATACATACAGAACACAAGGCGCTTCATGTAATATTCCACAAAGTTTAAAGATGTATCCCACTACACCAGACACCAAGGCAACCAGGTCTCTCTCTTTCTCCCTCTCTATCTCCCCTCTCTCCCTCTCAACCTCTCTAATTCTGCATTATAATACATTAAAAGAAATCACATACACACACACACGCACGCACGCACGCACGCACGCACGCACGCACGCACACACACACACACACACACACACGCACACACACACACACACACACACACACCTGATATTTATAAGATTTTTGAATTGGTAACTATACCTATGAGTTGTAAGTTCTAAACATAGTTATCTGTTTCAGTTATGTATGTTTGTAAAAAGAAAAAACTGCAAGCAAACATAATAGTTTGTCTAATTTACATATTTGTTGTTACTGAAAATGAGTTCATAAATGTAATAATCAGGAAAGAGATTCATATAAGCTGTATAGCTTTCTTCTCAATCCTGGATGCTGTTTATATATGAATTGTATTTGTTCATGCTTTGATAAACAAATAAATAATGTTTGAATTAAGAATATATTTATTAAAATACGCATGTTCATATTTTTTTTACCAATTCAGTAGGTTTTATAATTATGATTATACATCATACTATTTGGAAGTTACAACTTCGCAAAAATATAACCTTAGTAAATAACAAATCTGTATTATTAGCCATTTATGCCAAAAAACTACTTTAAAATAAGTATTATGTTTTAAAATAGGAGGAAAAAAAGATCGTCCTTCATTGTACGACCGCCTTGACATCAGCGGTTGTCTTCAGGTTGACATTATTTGTTTCTTATCGAAGTGCAAGAGGTTTTGCCAGTCTATAAACAGGGCAATGTATGAATTAACTTACTAGAGTATAACAGAGATGTTGTTTTTTCCTTAGGTTGCCGGCTCCTACAATTTTACGCCGATGATTCAATCAAATATTTTGCTAAATAAGCCAGTAACTATTTTATCGTGTCATATAGTCACTGTCAGGTGACGACAGCAAACACAGAAGGGTCATGATGGTCGTACATTTTTACACTGTAGTTCCTAGTCATCATCAACAACACTTTGAGAGAAAATTTTATTGCTATACATAGTATATACATTATAACTGCTTCATGAAAGTTAAAGTTACTGATTTCTCGAAATGATGTAAACACATAAAAAGAACTATGCTCCATTCCTTTCCACATTTTTCTTGACAATGTCTCTTTTAACAATATTATGAATATTGGTAACCGATCTAATGGCCAGCCCTGACTGCGTATCTAAAGATAATTCAAATTTTTAAGTGGCTAATTTAGACACACGGAGGAATGAGCCATGCCCTCTTTTGACCATTTCTTGCTGAGACAACTTTTCTTTGAGCACACTTAAATTCACATGCAAATCATTCCTGTGAATATATTTCAAATCTCTAGTTACATACACCCCCTGGTTCAATTTTTTCTTTGCCAATGATTAATGATATAGGAAAAATTAACACCGCCTCCTTACAACTAAGGTGCTTTAAACAACTGGTAAATAGTCGGCCTAGGAATGATGCTGTGTAATAACATCGGTTTCTGATAATCATGGTTTGAAATGCTTCCTATAGACGCCTCTGAGAAAAAATCAAACGCAAGGGCGGAGTCAGTTTTTATCATATGGCAATTATTTCAAAAACAAATTAGAGGAAAACTAGAAAATATCACAGTCACGATACAAATGTACAAAATGTAATTAAAATCTGAACCTTGCATTTATGAGATCGTCATTTTCGCCGAGCAAATAAATGCAAACCACAAGAGCATACATTTGAACCAATCTGATAGAGGACCACGAGACTATACAACACACTAAATAGCTGTAATAACTGCAGATTTCCTCTCCGAATGGAATGGAATTATTTAAACATGCTTAGTATAAGAACATCTTAGTAAGAAATATCCATGTCAAGTCTACCAACTAGGAAGAAATTGTTATAAGCTAATGAGGATATGTCTAGTAGCTATCTAAACTTTTTGAAGATAGTTGTAGACATAACAACTTTCATTATACATGATGTAAACCTTGAACCAGGATATGAACTTTAAAAAGGATGTTTGTAGAGCATTTACCAAAACAGATGCAAGAGTTATGTAACGTGATGTGCTTGATCGTGTTCATTGCCCCAAAAGACCTGTGTAAAGTTGCAATCCAATATCATATGCAGTAGTTTGGCAGGAAGCAAAATGCATTCAAACTTAAACCAGAATTTTCTAAGTTTATAAAAGGGGCATAACTCTAAAAACATTCATGCAACAATTACAGAGCTTAATGCTAGGATTTTTTTCATTGAGTCAAAAGATTGCGTTAAGTTTCAAACAAATGTCTTCAATTGTTTGTAAGATAACAACTTAAACACTAATCATTAACCAGGATAAAAGCTTTCACAAGGATTTACTTAGTGTAAAAAATGGTATAAAAAAGACATGTAATGTTATCTGCAATGACTTTAGGGGTAGCCAAAACATCTTCAGTAAATTTAGAGAGAGCGCAGCTTGCACATAAAAGTTAAACCAGGATTTTCTAAATCCAGAGATGAGCATAAATATGAGAAATTATTAAATATCGTAGTATTACTGCAGATTTCATAATAGCGTGCCGTTTCAGTGTTTGTTGCGTATCGATTGAATACAGGTAATGAATGACTAAAGCGTCTGTGGGCGGAGCTACATTTTACACAGTACGGAGAGCAATCAGATAAACTATGTGTCTGTGTGGACATAGGTCCATGACACAACTAAGGACAAAAAATCGGTCATATTATTTACGGTATTCAATAGTGTTTAGTCGGTCTTTACGTACATGTAGATCACTTATGTGATAATCTAGCGCACATGTACGGTGGCACAGAGGTGACATCCGCAACACTTCATTTATATTGTGGCCACAACTTATTTACTTGTGGCCACAACTTATTAAGTTGAGTTGTGGCCACAACTTACTAACTTGTGGCCACAACTTATTTACTTGTGGCCACAACTTATTAAGTTGAGGCCACAACTTACTAACTTGTGGCCACAACCTGTTAACTTGTGGCCACAACTTATTAAGTCGAGGCCACAAGTAATTAAGTTGTGGCCACAACTTACTAACTTGTGGCCACAACTTATGAACTTGTGGCCACAACTTATTAACTTGTGGCCTCAACTTAAGGCCACAACTTATTAAGTTGAGGCCACAACTTATTAAGTTGAGACCACAACTTACTATCTTGTGGCCACAACTTACTAACTTGTGGTCACAACTTATTAAATTTAGGCCACAACTTAATAACTTGTGGCTACAACTTATTAAATTGAGGCCACGACTTAGTTTAGCCGATCAAAACGGCCGTTTCATCTTTGCCGCTTTATGGTAACAACTAAGTTAGCACCCCTGATACTAAAACGCCATTTGTACTCAACAAACATGAATAATACGGACGAAGACAGGGATAGTCTTATAACAGATTACTTTCTGGAAGGCCTTTCATATGCTAATATTGTCACCGTTTTGAGGGAAAGTCATGGAATCGATATAAGTTTACGTCATTTGCACAGAGTACTGAGATCGTTGACGTTAAGAAGAAGAGAGTACATTGACGCTCGTTCTGTTGTTGACTTTGTTGTCAACTCGATCGAGCATTCTGGACGTAATCATAGTTACAGAATCATGCGACAACGATGCTTGGCGAATGGATTGAGCGTACGGACACAAGATGTGGCCACCATCCTCCGTATATGCGATAAATGTTTCAAAAGTAATTATCCATATAATTTAGTTGCAATGATACTATAAGATGACCTCATTAGTCCAGTCACACCAGGGACTGGGCTACAGATAGTTGCGGACCACACCGAATTCAGTCTGCGGGATCATCCTTTTCCGTGATAGACTGCTGTACTTTAGTTTTTTATACGCGGTGTAATAATCTGTTTTTTACTGGTGATAGTACTGTACTACGGATACAAAGCAGAGGCACATGTACTTAAGTTCAACAATATTGTACATATCATCTTTTATGGTCATTATGTTTCAGATTTTCAGAGGGCCTCAAAATCTTCTAGGTGTTTTGCAAGCAATCCAGTCACATGGCGACGCTATGAAGTCATTCTTCATATATACAAACCAACCTTTAACGGCAGAGGACATATTTCGCCTGTACAAACCGGCCTTATTTAGTCCTGATGGAAGCAATAGAAAGAAGAAAGAGGATGGGACGGTGTCATGGTGGCGAGACATGGTTTTGGACATGGAAGTCAGTCAAAGAAATTCAGACGTTTGCATAGTTAATTTTGCATAGTTATCAAATAGCATGGTTAGTTTGCTATAATTTGCAGTTAATAACCATG
Source organism: Saxidomus purpurata (assembly GCA_022818135.1). Classification (NCBI taxonomy): domain Eukaryota; kingdom Metazoa; phylum Mollusca; class Bivalvia; order Venerida; family Veneridae; genus Saxidomus; species Saxidomus purpurata. The sequence continues at coordinate 21,386,310 of JAFMSR010000014.1, forward strand.
TTTTCAAATTGGAACTGCTGATTCTAAGATAGGTGAATGTCAGCGGATGACAGGAAGGGCGTTCTTGTAGGCGTCAGCAGTTAGATTCTGTCATATAACCTAGGAATTGAGTATAGGATTAAATTTGGCCAATAGTAACCTTATACAAAGACCTCACTTGGGATTGCTTTCGTTGTTAATGGGGTCAATGTCAATGTTACTGAGGCTAAAAGTATAAAATGGTTATCACTCAAAAATTCAAAATAGAATAAGATACTGTAATTTAATTTGGTCAGCAGATCAAACTTGGATAAGGAGGAAGCATCGAGTTGTGATAAGAATATTTAAGGTTTCATATAATTATTATACTAGTACTACATCTTGTGCTACTGAATAGCACAATTTAAAGTAGAACATGTGTCTTAGCCTCAATATATTAGTACGTATTTAATTAAACATCAAATCAAGCATCATGTTTTTTCAGTCATTTTCTACTGGTGTCTTGTCTGGCGCTCAATTTCTGCATAAATTCAGCAAAAAATCCCTATGTTCCCGAAATCCTAGGGGTGGTGGAGCAGACCACCTACACCCCTCTGCCCACCCCTGGATCCACGTTTGTCAATGATATCATATAGGCAGAGCAGCTTCTAGCACTGAAGTTATTCTTACTGGAAAAAGACACATTCTAATGCTGGTAATTTTGCTGTATCTTTTCATTTCTTCTTTTTTTCATTTCTCGAGGAGAGGACAATCTACCATCTCTACTCGCCTTTCTGACAGGACTTGATGAAATACCACCACTTGGTTTCGATTGTGGTGGTTCTATCACATTCCGCCATAGAGAGGAATTGGCTGCTGACGACTCAACCCGAGAGGTTCCACTGATAAACACGTGTAGTTTAGAACTGCAACTACCAATTCTAGACACATACGATATGTTTGTGGAGAGGTTTACTGCTGCTATGTCAGTAGATACGTTTACTCTATTTTAAGCAAATGAGCAGCAATGGCCAGTCTTTTGTTAAAGGATGGATTTGTTGTACATTCCATACTCCATAACATGCATATCAAATTCTGTTTCTAGTTTTACATTATTTACAGTGCACTGGTTATTGACAGGTGATTTGACAAACCAATAGTTTTACTATTTCACGCATGCGGACTGTGTGTATGAGTGTAGATGTGTTGTGTGGTGCGCTGTTGAACCGTATATGTCCCGGAACGTATATATCACACGAGAAAAAAATTCGACCGCATATGTCACACTTGTGATATATTCGGTCGAAAATAGTCTTCGCGTGAAACGTATATGGCACATAATATGTGATGTATAAGTTTGACTTCGAATTTTATAGGAAGACGAAAACGAATATCTCACATGCAGAAAAAGGCAAATAAAAACGAAATTTTCAACGAATACGTCACAGTTTTATCAATTTGAAAAAAAAACATATTTAAAACAATCAAATATTGTTGATTAAGTGATGCCGCATAGATTCTGCTTAACACAACCAAGTCGATCCGATCGGTCCCAACACATTGTATGGGAACAAGACGTTCCCACTCGAAGGTGTGGTCTGTATTATGTCTTTAATTTGTATAAATAATGTTTGGTCAAATTTCGATCTGGTGTTCTTGAAAGTTATTGACTGCGTTCGTGTGGCCCTTGAGTGGTGATTATTAACAGGAAATTATCTCAGGACAGCATTGATTATAAAACATCACTATACATTTTTTTCTGTATAACACAATACATTTATCACAGATTAAATACAGATCAAACTTCATATATTTGATGGCCGGTGAAACAATGTAAAGTAACCGTAAGATGGTAATGACCCTCGATCATTTTTGTCGAGCCCACTTGCGGTGAGGTCGACATAGTCGCCGCTTTTGGCAGTCGGTGTATGTGCATCCGTGCGTCTGTGAGCCCGTGCGTCCGTCCAGACTGATTTTGTCCGGACCATAACTTTGACATGCAAGGAGCAATCGTGTTTATATTTGGCATAAATGTTAACCTCAATGAGGAGTGTCATTTGTCGAATTAAGAATGACTTTGTCTGGAGCATTTCTTCTATATACTTGAAGGGATATTGATGTAACAATGCATAAATGTTTACCTTAATGAGACAAAGAGTCATACAGATGAACAAATCCCTATGTCTACGGTCAAGGTCACAGTTTGAGGTAAAGTTCAAATTGAAGAATGAGATTTTGTACTGAAGGATGTACTGAAGGATTTTCATACCATTATAAGACAGGGTGTATTGTGCAGGAACCAGGTCCCTAGGTCTAAGGTCAAGGTCAAACTCAGAGGTTAAAGGTCAAACACAGGATTGAAAATTGTGAATAAACAATAGTATCTCTTTTTATTTCCCTGCAGCTACAATATCCTTTGTGTAACATTTAGTTTCTTCGATTCAAATCCACCTTAAATCAGTCATAGTTCCCGGGGGGTCACTATTCTTCAAAAAAATAATGACCGGGGTTATTATTCTATGGGGTTCCTAAACATTGTTACAACGGCTCCGGCAAACGGCCAAGGGACGGGTGCCTTGCCACCCACTTCCTACAAAAGTATAATTAGTAGTTTTATACACTAAAGTATCACAAATAAGTTTCGGTGTAAACTGTCAAAATGACCAGAATGAATATATCAAACGTGTGAAAGATTCGACCGAATATATCACGCGTGTGAAAAATTCGACCGAATATATCACGCGTGTGAAAAATTCGACCGAATATATCACACGTGTGAAAAAGACATATACGTTCGGTGTAAACTGTCAAAAATGACCAAACGAATATGTCACATTAAACACGTGTTATATTTACGGTCGAATCACGTGTGATATATACGTTCCGGGACATATACGGTTCAACAGTGCGCCATTTAAACTGTTTACTATGACTGTTTAAGATTTTCAGTTTTATGCCCCTACTGTGCATTAACTATTTGACATAGGCACACCAAACTTAACACAAATGTGTTTCATGATGAGTTGTGGTGCACTCGGGTTTTAAATCTATATCACAGCAGTAACACCAGAGTTATGGCTCTTGACTTACTAATCAGTATTTAAGGCATAATTCATAGGGATAGTTTATGGCATGCATTGCTAATATTCTATTTTACCAAGGGTCACCAAATATCATAGAAGTGTACTAGTATATGGTGATGAATTGTTGCACATATGGGTTTTATATTTTATAATGCATCAGTAACACCAGACTTATGGTCAATAAGCTTGTAATGTCACGCATTGTATACATGTACATTTGTGTCATACAATGTTCCTTTACTCTGACACAGATGACTATAATTATTTCAGTTTGTGGTATATGTTGCCTCAGTTTGCATTTATTTCAAGGTTGTTCAACTGCCTTTGTTGTCCGATATTGAAACAGTGACTTTGCCAGAAGCAAGATTTATGAGGGCTATTCAAAAAGTTCTGATAATGCCCTGATAATGGGTATTTATTGATATAGTTCATGTACAAATGGTAAACTTTATGCCACATCAACATTTAGGAAGCGTAAAAAGCATAGCAAGTTTTCAAAAGTCTGATACATGTTTCTTTGCTGGGAAATACCTGAACATAATATTGTAAATAGCATTGGTCGCCCATATGTTGACTGTTACCCTGACAACAATTTGTTTCACACAGTTCTTCCAATAGTGACCATTAATTCTGACCCATTACTTTAGGGCAGGTAACCCTAGAATTATTTTTTGCTGAGTTGTGCCCCTTTAGACTTAGAATTTTCAATAAAAATCAAACTTTTACTTACCATCAAGTATCTAAGTAACTATCAAAGGTATCGATTTGAAACCTGAAATACTTTTTCATTACTAAAATGTAAGTGATAAAATAGGTCAGGTAATCCTTATATGCATATTTACGAAGTTATTCAATATAGAATTTTTAATGAAGATTTTTCAAAGTCAAATAACTTGAATACTATCAAAGACAGCCAACTAAAACTTGGAATACATATTATCTGGTACCACATCCATCTTACTGTAAAGCCTTATAACTATACATGCATCATTCCATAGAGAAGATTAAGTTCTTTTCAAAATCCACTTGTTTGAATACTATGAAAGAATATCAGTTATTGTGTTAAATTTGGTGTGCCTATGTCAGATCCACTTGTTTGAATACTATGAAAGAATATCAACTATTACATGGCCTGCATATCACTTGAAACCACCTCTGTCTGTATGGCATGATCTAAAACTCTTCTTGCAATATTTTCTGACTTAAAGTTTGTCTCAAATATGACTTCTGTTACACAAACCAGCATCTGTTATATACTACTTGTATCTAGCACTGAGAAGTCGGACGCCCTGTCTGACTGACACTCTTACAGGCGCACAGCTCTTGTTCAATATTTTTGACATGTTTGGCCCACCCTTCCTTTTAAAATCTTGATAATAGACTATGACGAAATAAGAATGGGAATTAGATTAATACACAATGTAATGCAACAAGCATCGATATAGTAGAACTTCTGTGTATATTCGCCAGTTAGAATTGTTGCCATAGTGACACCAAATCGTGTTTCTTGGAGAAATAGACTATTAAGTTCTAGGCAAATGAAACGAATGTGAATACATAAATAACCAAACTATTTTCATTTTCACATGACAATTGTAATGTTTGATAGAATATCACTATACTATTAATTGTAAATGTAGTATAAAATGTTGATAAATTAATTCGAGCGCCGAGAAAGCTATGAAAAAATGTGTAAGTGCAAGGAAATTCTGTTGAAAGCTTACGGAATGGCTTGTACTTTCTAAATATTTTTCATAGAACTATGCTAAGATGCTATGCCATGGAAATGTTATGTTTGCAGGAGACTTTGTTCACAAATATTTTAGCAGTGAAGTCCTTATCAGAACTTTTTGAATGACCCTTGTAATTATGTTTTATATTGCAATAATTTCTACATCATGTAATGGTTTTGTGACAAGGTGGGAAGTCGGCGCATCTGTGTCCTAGTCTCACATTTTATTTAAATAAATCAATTCCAAAACATGGAACTCAACATGTTGCATAGATATGTTTCAGTTGTTATGTTATAGAATTCTGCTTGCTATTCTGAAATAAAATTGATTGAAAAAAAGACTTAGTTGTGTTGCCATGTATATGTAAGTAGGTATATTTAAATTAATACAAAACGAAGAGTAGTGAGATGATCAGCACACTCAGCTTGTATGTGTCTACTTCTTCAAGGTGGAATAAATACAGGTCCCAAAAAGCTGTACGATTGAAGAGATACGACTCGTATATCTGACATACATTGAACCTTGTATGTAAACGTTAAGAAAACTGTCTACCAGGGATGTTGGAAGAGTTACCGAGTTACGTTCTCTTCCTTAGCATCAGACTTAGTTGCGTCACTGTCGCAGACAAAATATTTCTATATAAGCGCGTGTATGCACGTTTGTCTTTGTTTATAGAAGTCAGATATTCAGATCAGTGCCAATGTTGGCTCTCAAGCGCCTGTATAATATAAGTTTCATCCGCGTTAAATGGCGGAACAAGATTATTTTCACGCATAATGTTGATACATATGTCATACACATTAGCATCACAGCATATCAATGAACGAGGTTCAACTTCGGCACGACAAGCATTAATGTCCCCTTGAGAAACTGGACACAAATAACGTCTAGTATTCCACAAACTTGGATGGATGAACATTCGTCTAGGCTGGCCAGACGGGGAGTTGCTATTCGGTAATGGTCTGATTGTATGATTGTCCCAAATTAAGTTCCGCCTAAAAATAGAAAAGATCATAACCTGTTAAACTCAAATAAGTATTGTACATGTCGCTGTGCGTTGTGCACAACCATAAAGCAAATTCATCGATTCTGGCACAATGCACACATCAATCTGTGATTTCCAATCTATGTATAATTGGTTGAGAGAACGTGGGCAGCGGTGTGTGATATCTATGGAACAGGGCAATTCCATACGGATTTATCTGGAACTAAATATCGGCAATCTGTCCGACATGCAAGACATGTGTACACCTCTGCAAGGTTGTGTTCACTTATTGCAGCACAATCGTATTTTGGAAGACTGCACTACACAATGCCAATCGAACTCAAACTTTCTATTTGCTTTAGACTGTATTTACAGAAATTAACATGAATGAAATACTTCCGATTACACTTACTTGTATCAATGCCATAAAGCAAAACCTCACGAGGTTCTTATCCAACTCGTTCCCAGAGAAAACTTGGTCTTCCTGTAGACCCTTGAATAAATCCATCCAATATTGTATATGCTGCCTTCGCAGATACCCCCACCAGCATTCAATCCGTTGATTTTGTGTGCTTGCTCCAGAAATGTAAGCCATGTCGTTCCTTCTGAAATTTCGTTGCATTTCTCGAACCAACACATTTTCAGTCCCGAAATCACCCCTGACCATATATGCAGTGCCGCCGTATTTCTCTACAGTTTCGAGGAAATAGCCAGCGATTACACGGGGATTGTTGTTTGTCTTGTAAACATTTAACCACAGCATCTTCCTGCTGAAACCACATATACAGCCGTGTATGCACAGTCCGTATGGTTTGAGTTTATCATATCCATCGATATGCCATAAACAATTTGGTCCAGGCGAGAAGTAAGACCGTCTTGTAAAGCGTCTGGCAGTCGCCTGTGTGTATAAAATACATAACATACATTTAATCAACAATCTTGCAAAGGATATTTGCTATAAATATTGTTTTCACAAGGTTGAACGTCCATGATGCGCAGAGGCACAAAGGGCGTATTGCAAAATCAGGACACAGTTTGGATATTCGGAAATTAAATTTAATTTGGATGCTGTACATGATGATTATGTACTGTCATTATGCAAGTATTACACGATGGATCCATCGGTTCAATTATGGATGGGAGGGCGTTAAGAATGATGCCCCGCCGGATCGCCATTTTAGTTTACATTTTCCATCATGTCAATCTTTTATATGTTTGTGATGTCTCTTCGTTTTACATATATGCATTGTGTGTTTGGTTTGGACACAGAGGATTTGTTGCTTGATACACGCATTGATCAACCTAAATAAATGACATGCTATAAACATTTCACGCTTCTGTATTGAATGTCTGGTTTGTGCAGATGTTATATTATTTAGTTTAAACATTATTTATTCATATATAAACGCATTTACAAATACAATAACAATATTCAGGATTGAGCAATAAGCTAAACGCTTGTATAGAAGCTCTTTTCCTTATATTATTTGATGTTGACTGTTCCAACTCCACTTTAGTTTACTTTTATTTTTAGAAATGATTGCAGTTAGGGAATAAGGTAGGTTAAAGCCACAGTCACACATAAAAAGGATGGACCACGGATGATCAATATTGCACCAAGAAGGGTCATTAAAAGGGCTGTCCGGAAACATGCCAGACAAATAGTTAACAGGACAAACGATGCCAGTATGGTTTCCACAATTGCGTGGCTACTGATATCCATGACTACAGGCGGACCTCATTGAAACTCCTGTCTACGTAACACAGTGTCAATACTGGAACACACCAATGACTGCCGTTGGAGATATTCGGGGTATCCGTAGTACCGTACTATCACCGGTAAAAAGCAGATTATTACACTGCGTATAAAAAAACTAAAGTACAGCGGTCTATCACGGAAAAGGATGATCCCGCAGACTGAATTCGGTGTGGTCCGCAACTATCTGTAGCCCAGTCCCTGGTGTGACTGGACTAAACCAATTTGAATAATGAGGTCATCTTATATAGTATCATTGCAACTAAATTATATGGATAATTACTTTTGAAACATTTATCGCATATACGGAGGATGGTGGCCACATCTTGTGTCCGTACGCTCAATCCATTCGCCAAGCATCGTTGTCGCGATTCAAGGCGTGATGATACTTTATTAATTCTCTATAACTTGAAACATATTTATTTTTTGCCGTTTATCTGCGTAAAATATGTAAATTTTAGTCATTTTTTGGTCCTGTCAAATGTTTTGAGTAATGATGGATTGATCATTCCCAGGCAGAGATGAAACTAAGCAGATTGTGCTATTTTACGACGGTGATGTAGGCGGAAGTACGCCGTATGCAAATTTCAAGAAAATAATGCATTTTTATTTCATACATATCCGGATTAATTATAATGATAACCACATTCGTTTTCAATTTGGCAAATGTTTCTATCTGCAAATGCATGATATTGTATCAATAAGATATCCTGGTACGCAAATTTGAATTTTATTGGCACGATTAATTCCTTTTAGTCAAAAGTTTCTCACCAACTTATAGTTTGTGAAATACACAGAGAACATCACACAGGGTGTCTCATAATATCTGTTACCATTACAAACTACTAGAAAAGATACATATAATGAACAATGCAGTCATGTCATACACCATTTTGAAGGAGACAGAATAAAGTTTTTTGCAGTTGTAGACAATACACAAAAATATTGACGTCATGACGTCATCAACGACGTTGTCTAAACAAGTCGTTTTTCCAAGATGGCTCTTTCCACGGAGCAGCGCACTGAAGTTGTTAAACTGTATTATAAGAGTTATTTACCAATTACAGTGATCAGATCAATGCAGAAACTGTACCCCGATCATGAGAAACTCAGTAAGATGCAAGTGCACATAATTGTGAAAAGGTTTAAGCAGTCAGGATCAGTGATTGATCGACGCCGTAGCAATGCCGACCGACCGGCCAAAAGCAGTCAGGACTTCAGAGAGTATCGAACTGAGAGCTGTTATTCTCGGAAACTCCACAAAGGTCTGTACGTTGAGTGTTAGGCGACATTACTAGCAATGCTAGTGGTTTCAGCAAGATGGTGCTACTCCACATACTTCAAGGGAGGTACTCTCGTGGCTTGAGAGAAGGTCCGGTACAAACTTCATTTCTTACAGGACAGATACAGATACAGTACGCCCCCCCGCCCCCCCCCCCCCCACGCCGATTTTTTCCTCTGTGGATATCTCAAAAACAGAGTGTACAGCCCCGCCCAGGCATCTCTAGATTTTGAAACATCCATCAAGTGAGAAATAAGAAATATTTCAACGGACACCTGCAAATCTGTGATTTGTAACTTCAAGAAACGTCTAGACGTAATTCAACAAAAAGGACGTCATCTGCAACACATTTTGTAAAACTGACATTTTTTAAGAAACTTGTATACAGGTTTATGTTTAAGATAATCTTCTGATGTCTTATATCAAATTAAACTTTATTATGTCTACTATCACATTATTACGTTTGTTTAAGCGTGTATTACATTGGTAAAGAAATATAAAGCACCGAAATGGTAACAGATATTATGAGACACACTTGCATGGTTCACCGAGGTTCTTTGTCAAATGAATAACTATTGTCAAGCATTTTCAGTTAGGTTGAATCGCGACTTCATGCATGTTTGTCTGATAACGATCATCCGTAGCTTAATGAGTGGCTTTTGAACAGTTGGTCAAAATTTAATCTACTTGAAGGCAAATATTCAATTCAATTCATTTATTTAAAGTCGACTCAGTTGGCAGACTTTGGAATTCATTGATGCACGCATACGGACGTGTATAGTTCAACCCGACTTTTAAATACACGTGTAAGAATCTTAGGGCCCCTAAGATGTTTCCACTTTGAACGTTGGACCCATTTCACATCCTGCGTCACAACTCTCACGAGACCTTTTCCGGGTTTCGCTGAAAACGTCTCAAAAGCTCTTTGGAAAGATTCAGCCTACTCAATTGTTTGTCTGGCATTATCATTCACAGAACCTATCTTGTCAAAAGTTTGTTCATGTGAAAGACATCAGAAAAAATGAACTGGAGGGACTATATATAGTATCAGCAATACGCTAATCATTACCATATGAATTCAGCAGCCTATTTCTTTACAGCTGAATATGAAGGACAATCATCACTAGGTGCATTGTTCACGCCTTCATGGATTTCCTTTGGTGACACTCCTTTCATATGCAGATAGCCCCTGGCCCACTCGGGGGAGTGCCTACACTTCCATTATTTTTCAAGCTACGCCCCTGAACAATGAAAATAGTTGTTGACTATTCTACTAAAAATAGAGAATCACTCAATTTGTTAGATATATTTTCAATTCTCAGTATGTTTTCAGTTCGAAGTAGCTCAGTATAATTTGTTAGTTTGACACTTGTAGAATAGTGATTTTATTAAGGTTTGTATAATTAATCCACCTAAATTGTTTTCGATTTTCAAGATCTGGAATTCAATATTATCTCATGCAAACAGTAACATACATCATATTTTTCATATTTATTTTATGCTTTTCAGTGAAATACTGAAATATATCGGTGAAATAAAATTGGTATTTCACTGTTTCAAAGCAGTGAAAATATCATTTTTATTTTCACTGTTTTTGCCGAACTACTTTTTAACCACATTCTAAACAAAAGTCCCTTATTTTCACACCCAGGATCTCCAGCTCGTCCTCCATACAAAAGTATCATACACATGATTGACAATGAGTGATTAATTACGTTAAAATACTTAGCTTTATCCAATTTCTCACCTATGAGATGCATACATATTTCCCCTCATTTATCGGTGATAGAACATTAAATAAAATTGAAAAATGGCTATAAAACTTTTATTTTTGAAATAAACATAGGGTTGTTGGTATTCATTTTCTTAGTTAGATCATTTTCTATCCATCTCTAGCAATTTTGAATAAAAAATTGAGAAAAAGTTGATTTTCATTTTTTTTCACCACCATCCAATTTTCACATTAATTTCTAAATACTTGCATGATCGTGGTCTGAAACCTATAAGTCACCTATAAAAAGTGGAAAACTACCTCTACAATCGCTCATTATTCACAAATGCATTAAATTGTGACAAATTTTGCACTTAGGTCAGCCCTGGACTGAGCATTTTTTAATGAACGAACAGCTGATTGATTACAACGCCACGATTCATGGTGTGACGAAGTGCAGACTTATTTAATAAAAGAAGAATTAATTTAGGCCTATATCTAATGAACTGATGTTTCATTTTCGCTGTATGATAAAGATTGAAATGACTTCTTAAATACTTTTATCTGAAATAATCAAAATATTTTGAACTACTTTTGTTGCGTTTTCAGTAATGATGGTAGTAATCATTCTGGGGTTCTCCATGGGGAATAAGAAATACTATAATATCAAATTTTACTGAATATTTTGCCAAAAAACATAAAATAAAAAGAAAATTTGTTTGTTTCAGTGAAATATCAATTCTATTTCACCCGTGAACACCAAACAAATGACAATTTCACTCGTGGCTACGCCACTTGTGAAAATATCAATGTTTGGTGTTCACTTGTGAAATAAAATTGATATTTCACTGAAACAAACAAATATCCTCTATATATTTATTAATGGTCACATGGATACAGTGTGATCTGTCTAATGCGGTTAGCAGCGAGCCGAACTGACTCCAAGTCACCGCTACTTAGCAACTATCAAACGGTATGAATTATGTATTAGTGCCACGTTCAACAAAAAATATCCTTTTCATGAATGTGTCTAATATGTGATACACAGTTATTTTAACAAGTTATTATACCCTCGGTTAAGATTTTTTAATGCTTTATGCCTGAAAATGAAAACCCACATTAAGGTCACATTTTTATTGCGTTCACTGTTTGGATTACTGTTATAGACAGGTTAGACTGTATATATCAGTGAACAAAAATGGGCAAGAGATTCATGTTTTCTTAATGAATAATGTTGTAACAAAATACTTATTCTATGATGTGCAAAGATGATAACTTCAAATACATGTTGTGTAGCTTGTGAAGAAATTTAGACTGACTGAATCAGTTTAGGACCGCCTTGAACATGAGACTCAACGTAGTTATAATAATTATTATCACAAAGAGGACGTCATGGTGTACATGTTGTAAATACTGTAGACTGAGTTTGTTGATGAGTATGTTTAAATTCAATCAATGTTGTACATGTATCAATAAAACTTTTAGATTTGTAGTTTGTTGCTTCAATGTTTAAGAAAACACAACAAAAGAAAAATGCACACACGGTTACAATAGTGTCATATATTCTGGATCACCCTGCATGATTACTGTAAAGTAGATATAAACTTGCTACTAACACATAATAATATAAATGAGCATCCAGTTTCGTAAAGATGCTTATTTGGGGGTCAGTTGCCTAATGCAACAGTGCTTTACTCTTTTAACTATCACTTCAAAAGCAAAATACATCCATAAAGTAAGCTGACCAGTGAATAAATCCAAGAATTATTTACATTTTCCGTGATATGTCTCATGAATTAAATTTCTGACCTGTCAACATACATTATTAAAGGCACAAGTAGTGTCCGTGTGTACGTAAAAACGTGTAAAGGTTTATATTTTCAATTTCTAAAACACACAAAACAAACTAAACGATAGTGCTGTTTACTACAAGCAAAAGGTCATTAATTGTGATAAAATTTCTTATCTTTCTTCCTTTTTTAAACAAAGCTTACAGTTAGGGGTAACCCCCTATACCCAAACATGTTACTGTATTTAATATATTGTTCCCCATTTAAGGGAACATTCTCAGTTTAGGGCCATTAAACCTTGTTCAACAAGAGCTGTCAGTAGGACAGCGCGCTCGAATTTTTAGCGCTTGCCTATAAAACAAAACTTTGACAGTTAAGGGCACACAAGACTTTAACTAGGAATTTCTAAGTACAAATAAAGAAACATTTTCACAGAGTTATCTTCTCTTGCTTACAGATAGGTCTCATGATGGTACATAAGTACTCCAACTTTCAAAGTCATATCTCAAATGGTTAAGTCAACAAGTGGACAAGAATGAAAATTTTAACTCAGTTTCTACGTCAAATAGGGCCATAATTCAAATAAAATCCTTGACAGAATTACCTTCTCCTGCCCATGTTTTGGGATCATGATGGTTTACAAGTATTCCAACTTTCAAATTAATATCTCAAACAGTTTAGTCAAAAAGTGGACTGGTACGAAAAACTTAACCAAGATTCTAAGTCAATAAAGGGCCTTAATTTTTAAAACAAATCCCTGACAGAGTTACCTTCTCTCGTTTACAGATGGGGATAATGATGTTAACATGCATTCAAAGTTTCAAAGCAATATCTCAAAGGGTTAAGGCAAGTATGTGTAGATGGAGGTAATGATGGTAAACAAGTATGGTAAGTTTCAAAGCCATACCTCTAATACTTTTGAAATAAAGTGGGGTGGTACGAAAAACTTAACCAAGGTGTGACACCAACGCCGACGCCGACCGACGCCGACCCCGAGGCGAGTAGGATAGCTCCCCTTTTCTTCGAAAAGTCGAGCTAAAAATTGACAATAGGTATAGGTATTTCCTCTGTTTTGTTTGTTCAATGATTTAAAGGCCTTCCAAAAATGTATAAGTTTACAAAAGTGTACTTTCTACACATAATAAGTTAAAGAAATTAGTGAATGAAATGTCAGCCAAACTCAGACGCTACGAGGTTTATACCCCAGAACGACAGATATTTGTATCACTGTACATCACAAAATTCATCTATGGTTAGTATAAAATTTGAACATCTTGTTGATGTAAGTACTTGTAAACTAGAGTGTTTACGAAAATGTTTTCGTCAAGCGATGACAAAAACCCACATTTTTAAAATGTCAACAAAATATTTTTATCAAAACGCTCTAAGAATCGTTGGAATCGTTCAAACCTACTGCTGTTCAGCACACTTGTTCATCCCACCCGTAGAGTTATAGAAGTTGTTTACACAATACACGAAAAATGGCACAACTCTGTCATACGTAAGAAAATATCTCCATTGTACTAACTCGGTGATGTTACGCATTGTGTACACCTCAAAATCTGCAAATTTCACTCGAGATCTCTCGTTTATAAAACTAACCGGAAAATGCTCAAAAATAAGGTTGACAATAGCCAGCTTCAGCGGATTATTTCTTGGATTCACATTATACATTTTATAATTTTCGTTCGTGTCATTGTGGCCAGTTATTAGATTATACACTGAACTACAAGACCACCAATTCTTCACTCGTTTCCACGGAAAAAGGTCCAATATTTGGCTCCTATAAGTTGCCATTAGATGATTCATTTCAAATCCATCGTGTCTGTTAACATCTTCGGCCGCTTTCTTTATTTTGCCAGTATCTATTTCCAGATAACCAATGTCTGCATCATGATCCCATGGAATGACGTCACAATATCTGTACGCACCAAGAGCTGTCCCGTAGTCAATCCAGTACGTAACATTATGAATTTCTAAGGCTCTCGACACGATTTTAATTAAAGTTCTTAAGTTATCTACTTTCTGTATTGAAGTGTCACATGGAAGAAGTCTCTGTCCGTTCAAATTCACGTATGTAAAAACAGACAATGCAACAACTGCCACGAAAGCTATTTTTAAGCCTTTGAGTGTCCTTTGGCACAATTTATGTTGCACAAGAAGAACAGCGTTACATTTTAATAACTTTGCCATATCGTTTCCCGCATCAACTGGAGTGTTTCGGATGAATTGCCTCACCTTCGTAACGCATTTGACTTGGCGTCTCTCATTTTTCACATAAAACATCGGTTATATAACTCCATCCTTTCAATCGTTATATTCAATGTTTCGTTGCTACTTTAAACGCAGAGAATATTAGCAAAAAGTACACAAGTCCAGTTTAACGTGAATTTTATTTTGTTTATGATAGAAAAGTTGCAACTGAAAAAACGAATTTATAAGCGATACAAATAAGTTGTTAAACTAGTAAATTAAGGGTGGTTCTTAAAGCCCATAACATACACCGCACAAATATGAATTGGTTTTTGGGTTATTGAATACTGCAGATTTCATAATACGTTGCCTTTTCAGTGCACACAGGTAGTAAATAACGTAGACGTCACATTCTGTAGTTAGCTCCGCCCAAATCGATACCTTCATCTATCGTACACACTGACTACTATACTGACAGTACAACTATATATTCAAGTTTACACATCTTCAGGATATAATACAATTGCGACATTATCTATAACCTAGTTTGGATAATGTGACAGTGACGTAACAGATATATGTGTACGCAAAAGTATACAAGCATTGCGTAAACAGGTAGAACATGTATAATAGGAATGGGATATAAGCTTTAAAATACATGAACATACGATAGAACGGGGCGTTGGCGCAGTGGGTAGGACACTAGGAGTCTACAAATAAACATTTTAAGGACTGGTTCAATCCTCATCCAAGCTTAATTTTTTTTCTTTCCATTATTTCGGTATTACTCCTGGTAAATTTTAATGGCAGTGGCTAGGTAGCCGTGAACGGCTACCTAGTCTTTTGGTCTAGGTAGCCGCATCCCAAAAGGCTAAGTAGCCGTACATCTATTTCCTACGTTTGTTTATTTCATTTTTAAGAGTTTAATACATGTTGCACAAGTCATAACATTGTTGTCACAATATACCTGTAAAGGCGACTTGTTATATTTAGATCCTTTGAATCACACATTGCCGCCGCGGTATTTCGTTGCGAATCGCAGCTATACTATCACGTACTGCGTTTTATATATTGTTTATTTTCCACTTGTCATTTGTCACTGGCGGTAGGTGTGAAAATTTTGGTCTGTCATAAAGAATGACAAAATTAACTTTTATCAATAAGGTCCCACTGACCGAGTAATGTTTATTTTAATTTGTGAATGTGAAATATTATTTCTCTCTCTTACATTTAAAAAGTTTTGAATGTTGCTTATCCGGAGCTGCTTGTTCTGTTTGGAAAAAGTGTATTATCCGGCCGTCCTGTATACCAAGTAAGAATATATTGGAAAATACAGCCGTATCCTTTTTTCTTTATTATTTGATGAATATTTAATGTTTGTATCAAATACAAAAGCTGAAATTATGAACTTTATGAAAATGTAAAAAAATTGTATATACCAGTAAAACTTTGATAAGTTACGGCGTTAGATGGAAACTTAAATTCAATATCGGTCAATATTTCGGGCATATTTAACTGCTTTAAGAAGGCAGTGAAGGGTACTACACGATACTACTGCAATCCTTGTCTAATATTAATAAACAAGTAAACTTTTACAAATTATATACCTTAATGAATGATTATTCAATACCGATTCTTTGTAGCTCCTCGTATGAAATATATGCACGGCTACCTAGACCAAAAGACTAGGTAGTCGGTCACGGCTACCTAGCCACTGCCAATTTTAATTGTGTAGATATATTTTTTTTTTCAATCTTTTTAGACAAACAAAAAACAGTAAATGAAAGTAAAATGACTAAAACTTTGAAAGATTTTATATCCATTTCAAGCACGAGCATTTCGTGCTTACTTGCATCTCGTGTATCTAATGGAATATGTACATTGAACTAGTATTACCAAAATTACGATGATTTGTTCAAGACAATTCTTCAGCAAGTAATGAAGCTACATTGTTCCTTTGAACTGTTCCTGTTTGATGAATTGTTAAATGAACGCAAAATTCGATCTTCATTTGATTGTTTAATTTGTTCTAAGTACAGTCAGAAAAAAAAACATGAATTGAAGTGATTATAGAAATAAACATATCAATGAAACAAAAAAAAGAAGAAATAAATTAAAACTATCTTACTGAAAAAAGAGAGTAAAAATTTGGATGTATATGTCCCTATATGAACTACTGTTCCACACAACCAAAATAATCAGGAACCGGAGTCGTTACCTACTGCGCTATAGTGATAGCGACTATATATAATGTAAAATACCATATATATTGACATTTATTACGCCCAGTGCGCTCCCTTGTAATAAGGTAACGTGTTTACCCGATAAAAGTAGACTCCTCTGTTGCGTCATTGTAAAATTATCCTAACCGGACAGTAAATCTAGTGCTTATGTATTCTGAGGATGAATTCGGTTAAGTCTAAACCTCGAAAGTTTATTTCTTAAAACAGCTGTACTGAAACTATTACCTGTATACAAACATATCTATTCAATTTTTACAAACGAAACCGAACTGTACTGCGCGTGTTCTATAATCAACACGAAACAAAGATTTTATACTTTTATGTAATATAGTCCATGTAATAAAATGTTGATGCCTCAGCTAAGTCTCTGAAATGTTTGCTGTGCTAAGAAGACACGTATGTATAGAATGTGACTTTTTCAACGTACGTTTTACAAACATGATTCCAAGAACATTTCTCGCAGGATGTTTCGAATGAACTGTTTTAATACATTTTATGTTCGTATATCACTGTTGAACCTGCAGAGAATATAGCACCCCTAATCATCTTTCCTGTATATTTTTTCATACGGGGAATCCTTCCTAAAGCGAGATTAGAAATGTATATATAGTTGTTTGTTGCATCATCGTCGATTGTATTTTACGAGAAAACTGAAATTTACTTTCGTAAAATTTATAAAAAAAATGCCTAGATCAATGAGTGACCAATGAGTAAATTATATACCGTACATTGTATATGCACTCTGAGTATAGCAAACTTCCGTGTACCATCTCAGATCCAGGTAAATGTATCAATCGTATGTCGATAAAATAAACACAAATTGAAAACATCAAAACTTGGCTCGCTTGTACATGTAATCATCACCAACGAAGTGAACGAAACTACTTTATATAAAACAAAGTAAATTTCATTTGTACTGGCGATATGTCAACTTGTTGGCAATGTGATGTACTTGTCTACCAGTATAGGTTGTCCTAGAAATAAGACCTCGCATTTATTATTTTCAGTTTTCACTTTTATGATATTTTATTTTTTATATTCATTGAGGAAAGTCATGCTAACAAAGATGTTAAAAAATTAAACATCAAAAATTCAAAAATTAGAAATAAGAAACAAGCATGATGTCTAAATAATTGGACTACCGGTATTAAGTAAACGCTCTACATTCCAGTTTTACGCAACGACTCTGATGACATGTGCGCTAGATTATCACATAAGTGATCTACATGTACGTAAAGACCGACTAAACACTATTGAATACCGTAAATAATATGACCGATGTTTTGTCCTAAGTTGTGTCATGGACCTATGTCCACACAGACACATAGTTTATCTGATGTGTAAAATGTAGCTCCGCCCACAGACGCTTTAGTCATTCATTACCTGTATTCAATCGATACGCAACAAACACTGAAACGGCATGCTATTATGAAATCTGCAGTATGTAGACATCTAAAAAGGTGACATAGTTCAGGCTTTAAGATTTCTAGCCGTTTCTGCAGACCTCATAGCGTTCTGTATGACATCAGCACATTTTTCCCGTCTCTGAATTTTGTTACCACTGAAAAATCCTTCATTTCTTGGTAAACCATGAGATCCATCTGAGAATGTTACCAGACCTGAAACCAAATGTGAAGCACAGTAAGTTCTGCACGTGTAGATTGATCTTTGATTGATTTTTATTCAGGTAAAATACACAAACATGTATATACAATTAAATTAAATACATAAATAGCGACATTTTCAAACCGACTAAAAATTAATTGTATCACAGTATGTTTAAATCAACACATGAACTTTATATCACATATTAAGTTTCACAAATAATAATCACTATTCATGGTTACTTTTATAATCCAAACTTATAAGCACATAATAAATGAGTTGTTTGTAATTGTTCATTAACTAAATTATACAAACATTAGTAAACTAATATATGTAGAAACTTGAAAGGGCAGTTAGCTAAAAATAAGTGTGTATTATACCTAGGATGGCCGGTTATTAAAGCCCTGAAGCTTATTTCCAATGGGGTCCTGATAAGTACCTTATAGCTAAAAAATATTTATAAGACTTACGTTCTTGGAAGTTCACATAAGAATGGAGAATTAAGTTTAAGGTAAATTGATAATATGTTTCTATGCTTTACAAACAATTATATTTCATTTGATATAAAGTACATATGAATTAAAACAAAAATTTTCAGTCTATCATGAATAAATACAGAAATATTAGCCACATAATACTAAAAATGAAACTATCAGCATAGTCTAGAGTCATCGTCGGAACCCCCGTTAAATATTCCGTTGCCACTCCTGTATTTACCGATGAAGCATAGCAAAAAGAGGGGAACGTGGGTATTGGACGATGGTCTAGAGTTAGATATTAGCAAACATAACAAGAACTGTGTCCGTAGAATGTGCATGCCCTCACAAGAAAGCATGTCAAAAGATCATAATCAAGGTCAGTTTTTGGAAATAAGTTTGCAAACTGCACAACATTTAAGGGTGTTAATTCTGGATCATCCCATGTAATGCCTCCCACTGTGTGTAGACAAAAATGCATATGTCTCTATTATAGTCCCATGATAACTTAATGAACTTGCTCAGAATTTCTTTCCTATTCATGTCGTTTCTTCACAAAATGGGTTTTTAGAAAGAGTTCATTTGTTTTTGCTATGCCACTAAAAAAACTGCATTAAATTTGAAAAATGGACTTTAGACCAGAAATGGAATGTTTTATGTTTAAAAAAGAATGGACATTCTAGCCAGTAATACATAGTTCTTGATACTGTTATAGGTACTGTGAGTGACCTTGATGGCTCACGATCTCTATGGACGTTGCAATAAATCTATGACGCAAATCAAATAGGCAAGCATTCACTAACCTAGTCCAGAGATTGTCCCATTCTTGTATTCACCTTCAAACTTCATTCCGTCACAGCGCATAAACACACCATGTCCGTGAAACTTGCCTTGCCGGAATTCCCCCTCAAATCTGAAATTTAACACAGTCAGTTATTTTTGTTTCGTTTAGGTAGTTAATACTAATTTATTTCAGCTGAACTAAAAGTCAAGGTCCCTAGCTCAGCTAACATAAATCACTCTATCATGTATGGGGAAATTCAGATCTTGTTCCTCATTGGATTTATGAATGTGACTGGCCGGAAGACATGCATTTCATCACCGTCTATACATTTTCATCTGCAGTCCATTTTAATCTTGTGGTAATGTCTTTTTAAGCTTAACTCATATTAATTATGCAAGTGTACGGATTAATGGTTCCACTAACATGAGCAACTAAAGCCGTCACTATTGTGATTAGATAGACTCGCAATGGTGCCTATGGTGGTATGTCACAGGAAAACATTGTAGTTGACTATATATGAACATTACCCACAACAGCACTATTTTGATGGATACAAACTAAAATTGTGTGCTAAAATCAACTACTCATTGTGATTACGTGTATCGATATTTATTGCAATCCGTTGGAAAATAAAGTAGTTCTCTCCACAAACTACATGTACATGAACTTTATGCAATTAATAGAAATGTACACGTTCAAAGGGGCATAGCTCTGCAACTGTGTCTTGCACATCTACAATTCATGGCGATTGCCTGTGCTAATATTCAATGCAATCATTTGAAAAATGAAGGAGAAATTTTCTTCTTTTTTCTCTTCTTATATCGTTAGTGGAGTTTTCAGTTGCTATAGTATCTATATTAAATACATCACTTCTCTATACATACACATTAATGAACAATTGTTAATACCAATATATAAAATAAATGGGGCTACCCTGAGTTAAGGGGCCTGAAAAGGCAAAAAAAAACTTTTCAATACCTTGATCGATACACACAAAAATTGTGTTTGCGCATCAACAGTTCATGGTGATAGTTTGTGTAAATATTCAATGCAATCCTTTGAAAAGTGAAGGAGACGATTGCTCAACACACTATACCTATGTAGCAATATACACAACTAAACTTCGTTCCTACTAGTGTTACATACTAAGTAACCACAGCTGGTAAGATTTATAGGAAAGATTGATACTCAATGCTGTAATTATTTAGAAAATAATGTCAAGTAAATCCTAATTTAATTTAAATAAAAGTTAATATTTCCGATGGCATCATCTATTTTACATTATATCTTATACTTTTGAATATTTATGATTAGTTATTAACCTGATATGCAATCTTTCTAATTCCACACTTGTCTAATGATTTAAATGAAGTTTGATGAAAAGCCAACAAGGGTTTACAAAATTAAGAGTGGACAAGATTTTCATATTTCAGGTGCCTGTGACCTTGACCTTTGATTATCCCAAATTATACTTCAAGCTGATGCTTCTCACCAAGTTTGATGAAAATCAAACAAAATTTTTGCATATGAAAAGCAAAAGAGATTTTCAAATTTTAGGCCCCTGTGACCTTGGCCTTTGACAATATGACCTCAGAATACAATAAGCACACCTAGACTTCATACTGATGCTTCCCTTAATGGTCAGCTGAAAATTTAACAATTAAGGGGTTTAGGAGATGAAATAAGATTTTTTCAAATTTCATGACGCTGTGACCTTGACCTTTGACTATATGACCCTAAATTGTAATATGCACAACTAGACTTCATACTGATGCTTCCCTAAAAGTTTGATGAAATTCCAATAAGGGGCTTTGCAGATGAAGAGCGGACAAGGTAATATGGACGGATAGACATGCAGCAAGGGGAAAAACAATATGTCTCCCCCTTTTCAGGGGGAGAAACATAGATACTTTACCTAATACTAGTAATCTTAACTATGTTTCCCTGTAACATGTATGGCATGCATATTTGGCAGTCTTTGCACTTTCTCAATGGAGTTTGTTCTAACAGCTATAAATACATTGTACAATTTTAATAATGCCAAACAAAAGATAATGTAATAATTCATTTTCCACCCCATGTCAGTTGGGAGTCTTTGAATAATTACATCATTTCTTAAATGCATAAAATGTCCACATAATATTGACACTATGTAGAAAGTGACGTAGAAATTATGTCAAATTCTTGAATTGTCATACAATTAAGTAATTCATAGAAATATTTTTTTTACCATTGCTGTAGCTATACACATGAATAAATTAAAAATGTGTATGCAACTTAAAATGGCAAATGTATATATTATGTTTTACCTAGAATTGTCACTGAAAACCATGACGCCATGTCCTTCACAGAGCCCAGCCTTGAACATGCCATAATATTGTGAACCGTCAGTGAATTTCATTATCCCATAACCTTCCCTTTGACCATCGTCACTCCAGTCACCTTTATACTGGCTCCCATCAGGGTATTGATATGTACCTTTCATTCTGCAATACATTAACTGTAAATAAGATCACCCAGAATACACACATACAAGAGTTTAACTTTTAGAAATAACATTATTGTAATTGTACCAAGAAATTTTCATAAGAGGAAATTAATTACCTGGTAAACATCCTGAACATTCAATAATAGCTATGGCACAGCTGTGAAATGCCCCAATATTACCTTCTAACCTCTAGTTAATGTACCTTGGCATCTCACAGGGTATCATTTCAAAATAGGCTATTATGACTCCACACAAGAAATTAAGTACCAAAAGACAGAAGCAGCAATAGGTTATGTACACTTCCTGTCATTGTCCACTATCATTTCATTAAGTATCAACTAGTTCCCTGTACTTCATACCAGGGTCCATATATTACACGTGATATACAGACCCTGTTCATACTGATGCTTCAAGTGCGAGTTTTATCAAAATCCAGCAAGGGGTTAAGGATAAGATTTTCTATTTACTGACCCCTGTGACCTTGACCTTTCAGGTATTGACCCACTATTACAAACACAATATGCACATCTTTCTGATGCTTCCTGCAAAGTTTCTTTTTCCTAAATCGAGCGAGGAGTTTAGGAGAATAACAGCTACTGACAAAATCTTCTGTTTACAAGTCCCAAAGACTTGACCTTTAAAGTACAAATGTTATTACATGTACCTAAAATTATTTTATGCACAACTAGACATCATAACTGTGACACTTCCTGCCAAGATTTATCCAAATCCAGCAAGAGTATTTTGAGATGAAGCTAGTTAACAAACTTATGGGGGACCAACACACAATTTTAAGATTATATTTAATGTACGTGTTCCCAAGGAGGCTAGAATAATAATAAGGCTGCTACATTATTTTGTAGCCTGTTCAACAAGAGGGTCAAGATGACCTATTATTGATCATCTGAGACCTTTAGAGTGTTAAAATGGATTCCCTATGATTTCCTATAACACAAGGGCTTTCTATGATTTTACTTTGTGACCTAGTTTTTAACCCCAGATGACCCATATTCAAACTTGACCTAGATTTTATCAAGGCAGTCATTCTGACAAAGCTTCATGAAGTTCCAGTGAAAAAATGCAGCCTGTATTGCATACACAAGATTTTTCTATGATTTGACCCGGTGACCTTGTTTTAACCCAAGATGACCCAGATTCAAACTCTACCTACATTTCATCAAGGCAGTCATTCTGATAAGCGTCATGAAGTTACGCTGAAAAAATGCAGTCTCTATTGCATACATTGTACACAAGGTTTTTATATGATTTGACCATGTGACCTAGTTTTTGACCTCAGATAATCCATATTCATACTAGACCTAGATTTTATCACAGCAATCATTCCGTTCAAGTTTCATAAACATCCAGTTGAAAATGCAACCTCTATGGCATACACAAGGTTTTTCTATGATTTGACCTGATGACCTAGTTTTAATCCTAGATTACCCAGATTCAAACACGACCTAGATTTATAAGGTAGTCATTCTGATGAAATTTTATGAAGTTCCCGTACAAAATTAAAACTTCATTGCAAACACAAGGTTTTTCTATGTTTTAACATGGTGACCTAGTTTATGAATCCTAATAACATATATTCAAACTCAACATAGAATTCATGAAGGCAGTCATTCTGATTAAATTTCATGAAGTTTGAGTGAAAAATGAAGTGACTCCATTGCATACACAAGGTTTTTCTTTAATTTGACTGGGTGACCTAGTTTTTGCCCCAATATGACCCATATTCAAAGTCGACCTAGATTTCATGAAGGCAGTCATAGTGACCAAGTTTCATGATAATCCAGGAAAAAATTATGCCTCTATTGCATAAACAAGGCAAGTGTGAACATACGACAGACAGACCATGGAAACCAGGCGATCACAATAGCTCACCTTGAGCACTTCATGAGCAAGTGAGTTCACAAGACAGTGTTTTAACAAGAGGGCTAAGACAGCCCTATATCGCTCACCTGGCTACTGTTGCCAAACTCCGCTACCTTTTGCTGCAGCAGTTTGGGAGTTGTTTTTGAGGTCGGATTGAAATTTGGCTAAGAGAATAATCCAAGATTTTGCTGTAAAACTAAACTTATTAAGTATTGACAAAAATACAGCCTAGTTTTGCTGCCATCATCCAAGTTAGCTAAAAACCTTTTCTTGAAGAAACTATGAAATCTAAGTTCTTCTACTTCAATTTATTTCTCATTCATTCATAACATTTATTCAAAACTGTTCCAAATAATTCATAAAAGTACTTGAATATTCTTCAGAAAATTATCACGAAAAATTGAAATTATTTTAATTGAATTACTTCCGATGAGATAAACTTTTAATAATGTGGAGAATTAACTTTAAAGACCCGTCTCACAAATCAATGTAAAAACAGAGAAACACTCAAAATCTTAAAATGTTACAGTAGACAGAAACTGTTTTAAAAAAGAAATGTAAAAATAGGCAGACATGTCTGCCAATAACACCAATACTTCTAGCAATTAACAAAAATTCGTATCAAGAATATCATAAATTAATGATCAGTAAAAATAATAACCCTCCTGGCTGGGTCATTTTTGACCAGAGGGTCATGATTTAAACAATCTTAGAAGAGGTCCACTAGGCAATGCCACATGATAAATATCTAAGCTCTAGGCCTTGTGGTTTCAAAGAAGAAGATTTTTGAAGTTTTTCCTATGTACTGGCATTTGTAAAATCAAGTGTCCCCTGGGGGTCATAATTTGAACAATCTTAAGGCATTGCCGCATGCCAAATATCTAAGCTCTGGGCCTTCCTGTTCTTGAGAAGAAGATTTTAAAGCTTTTCCTTTCTGTTGCCATGGCAACAAGCATTCTGCATGGAATGGAATTATTTTAACAACTATGATACCCAGGGCTTTATGCAAGGAACATCCCTGCTAAATCTCAACAACATTGGCATAGTGGTTTCAGAGATGTTGTTTGAAGGAAAAAGTGAATGGACAACATACGCTGGACTGTGAGTGATCCTAACAGCTCACTCTGGCCCTTTGTCACATTCCACATAAATAAACATAACCTATACATAGTGACATAATTAAGCTTATGTAAAGCTTTTGACTGACCTATCAAATAACTATAATGTAGTTCATATAATCATCACATATCAATTATAATTAAAATCTAAGTAAATGACCTATATATATATTATACATCCCCCACTAATGACTAAATAGCCGAGCTAAAACATGATTGACAATAGAAAAGACATTTCTTTTTTCAAATAACTTTTTTTTTCTAGGAAAAAGTCAGAGATCGTATATATAATAAATACTGGAAAAAGTGCAATTAGATTTCCTTCTCACAGAAGATTTATTTTATTTTTCTTAGAATGTAAACAAAATTAACGTGAACAAATTAAGATGTGACTTTTCCTAGAAAAAGAAGTTCGTTAAGAATTGTATTTTTCTATTGTTTGTGTTTTATCTATTAGATCGGTCTATCTTAGCTCGGTCGAGTATTGACCCCGATCGGGAGATGTGCTCTGCCTGTTTTTATCACATGACTCAATATTATTAAATTTAGTCACCAGAAAACACACCCTGCAATATATGAAAAAGAACAAAAGACACATCACTAAGATGTGAATGGTCACGATAATGTGTAATATCACTTTAAACATGAAATGAAAACATGATTTCGTTTGAAAAGCTTGATAATTTTAATTACTATAAATTAAGTTACCTGTTCTACTTTCACTTCCGTATTTTGCACCTGAATGTGCAAAACGTTGGAAGTAAATGTACACAGAAGATGATGACGTATACCACACAGTACGGGAAAACACCATCAACATGGTTGATTGCGGAAACTTGCGATGCTTTCAAGAAAGACGATTAATTAAAAAAGATTTGATGTCATGGAGTAAAAAGATTCCAATAGTAGTTGGTATGTATTATTTTGATTCTTTTTAGGGGATTTCAACTTTTTTCCTCATCCGTCGATACATTGATTTTGTCAACTTTTCTCAAGTCATTGTCAAAATTTTGGCTATTGTTGTACCCTCCCTCGCCAGATTTTAACGGGTTTTACTTTCGTTTTGATGGAACTGTTAATGGAATAATGATATAGAAGATAAGATCATGTTAATCTGCAATTGTCTTTCAAAATATTTCATTTTCTTCTGACTTTACAAAAGATATAATTTGATACACCTTGTGTTTTTTGACAGAGATGTTTAATATCGATCGGCTACATCGCCGAAATTCAGCTTCTCGATGAAGCGCTCCCATTGGCTGATTTTTTTTGGTGACAGGCTGCAAGTGGCGACATATTTGCCTAATTTGGGTCAATTTATCAACAGATACTATGGTTTAAGTTCTTTGTTAATAGATTTACCTTTGAGCAATAATAATGAAATTTTGGAACAATGACTTTAATGGTATTCAGGTTATAACCAGCTGCCTCACCTTTGATATTGATTTTTGGAGATCAATAATTTACAAAGCATATGCTTTGGTTTTGGGTGAATGCATTTAACATAATGAGCACTGTGCAGGAAATGTACATGAGTTATTTTGATGATTCATCTGCTAGTCCGATAAATCAAAGTACACTGAAAAAAACTCAACAAGTGTGTCAAGACTATAACAATTAAGGACTTTAAGGCTTATTAAAGTGATTTTGTGTATTATAAATAAAATAGTTTTTTAAACATAACACATAAAATTTGTAACAAACACAGCATTCACAAACAATAACAGCCAGTTTTAAACACAGAAGGATAAATAGGGAAGGGAGCAGACAAGTTAAAATAAAACACACGTCCTTCTGCAATCATTAGTTATAAAGCAATGCTGGGACTCAACCTGAGACAATTATATATTACAGAGATTTGTTTAAAAACAGTGTTTATTAGATTGAATGTAAGATCCCTGTGGTACTAATGGTCAGTGTGACTTTTACTTAACTTTTGTCATTGAATTACTGTATGCAACTTTAGTTTTTATAAATATCTTTTTTTTTTCCTGAGAGCAACAAAATGCTGCCAGTGTGTTTTGGTTGTGATCTGTATCAAAATCTGATTTAATGTGTAGATACTTACGTGACTTAAGGAGGTTAATATGTACTGTAAATTCTATTCATAAATCAGTCTATTATGTGGCTAAAAAATCTTTTTTGATAACAGAACAATAGTGAGAACAATAGTATAGCCACTTAAGTCAATTGTTTTGTTGAAACGTCCGTCAGTTCCTGATGTCCAAAAACAATATGCCTAATTTTTTGTTGGGAGCTAATTAAAAAAGCATTAAAGGGATTGACTTTATACAAGTTTCTTACATTGATAGGAGTCATTGAGAGCAGCTGCATGACAAAGTAAGAACCATAACTCTACCGTTCTACATTTTTTAATTACCTTGTTCATGAATAATGCTTGTCCAGAGGATAAGTCTAAAAGTTTGAAAGGAATTGAGTTGATGCTTCAAACATTTATAGAGGTTATTGAGAGGATTCAGTGCAGCAATCGAAGCAGTTTAATTTAACTTCTTGCTCCGAGATGAAGCAGTGATTGGAAAGTTTCCAAACTTGCTTTGTAGTGTCTGTCATCATTTATCTTGATAAAGTCTAGGACGAGTTCAAAACTAGTTCATGGGAGTCAAAAACTTG
>JAFMSR010000014.1:21414526-21450880 GCA_022818135.1 Saxidomus purpurata
ACAATCGACGATGATGCAACAAACAACTATATATACATTTCTAATCTCGCTTTAGAAAGAATTCCCCGTATGAAAAAATATACAGGAAAGATGATTAGGGGTGCTATATTCTCTGCAGGTTCAACAGTGATATACGAATATAAAATGTCTTAAAACAGTTCATTCGAAACATCCTGCGAGAAATGTTCTTGGAATCATGTTTGTAAAACGTACGTTGAAAAAGTCACATTCTATACATACGTGTCTTCTTAGCACAGCAAACGTTTCAGAGACTTAGCCGAGGCATCAACATTTTATTACATGGACTATATTACATAAAAGTATAAAATCTTTGTTTCGTGTTGATTATAGAACACGCGCAGTACAGTTCGGTTTCGTTTGTAAAAATTGAATAGATATGTTTGTATACAGGTAATAGTTTCAGTACAGCTGTTTTAAGAAATAAACTTTCGAGGTTTAGACTTAACCGAATTCATCGCACTAGATTTACTGTCCGGTTAGGATAATTTTACAATGACGCAACAGAGGAGTCTACTTTTATCGGGTAAACACGTTATCTTATTACAAGGGAGCGCACTGGGCGTAATAAATGTCAATATATATGGTATTTTACATTATATATAGTCGCTATCACTATAGCGCAGTAGGTAACGACTCCGGTTCCTGATTATTTTGGTTGTGTCGAACAGGAGTTCATATAGGGACATATACATCCAAATTTTTACTCTCTTTTTTCAGTAAGATAGTTTTAATTTATTTCTTCTTTTTTTTTGTTTCATTGATATGTTTATTTCTATAATCACTTCAATTCATGTTTTTTTTTCTGACTGTACTTAGAACAAATTAAACAATCAAATGAAGATCGAATTTTGCGTTCATCATATGGAACTTTCATGTTTTCCCGATAATCGATTAGACGCGGCTTTTACACATTAAACAAAGAAGGGAGATTTCGGTTTAATCCAATTAAATAAAAAACCGTGTAATTAATCGTTTTTGCTTCGGTCAGACGAATTAATATTATTTTTCCTCTTTATAATGATGTAAATTTCAAAAAGATTAATTTGGTATTTCACTTACCTTTTTTAATTAAAAAAGTACCACCGCGTTTTCCATATGAAATGTTAAGGATTGCAAGACTTTTAGTCAGCTTTTTGGGTCATTTGTCTCAATACTTTGACCCATACATAGAACATCAATTATAAGATTGTTTTTGCTTCAGTGATATCGGCAAGGGAATTATATCAACTATAAATTGGTGTAAAAATAAATAAAATATTTGAAGGATTTCGCTTACCTTTTTAATATTTTTTATAAGTACAGTCAGTTAAAAATGTAGTCCTAATACAGATCGGGCGCGTCCGTAATTTTCACGGAAGTTGTCGATTACTATCGTATTAAAATTGTGATGATTTTGTATTGTATTGTTGCTTTAAAACGTAAGGATGGCATAACTTATATGAAAAGGAAAAAAGTGAATAATGATTGTACCAATCTTTGAACGAGTCTCGGTATGCTTTATTCATGTGTAAATTAAATGAGTAAATTAAAAGGACTGCATTCGGTTAAAGTTATATCTGTATTGTAGCAAAGTGACTAAATTTCACACTTGTTTCAACTTAACGTAAACAGGTAAATGTAACACATGTGAAAAAAAGATTTTGTGTATACATTGTAATTTTTACACATTTTCACGGGACTGTTGTAATGTCACACAAACACACATATACACAAGTACGTATGTCACTTTCAAATTGTGACGCTTATTTTATATGAAAGAATTTGTTTTCAGAATCCGTTCGACCCGTCATAAATGTGGTGATGTTGTTTTTTTTGCTTTGCTATTTGAGCGTATTTTGACAGTCGTTTACTTCTGCTTTGGTCCCCCTATAACCATTTTGTAACTTAAAGGTGGTTGACAAATGAAAAAGTTAAGACCGGTCAGAAATCGAAATCAGGTACATGTAATGTCGAAAAATAATGTTTGTGAATTACAAAAAATGTATGTACTTTTAGTATTTTGATCAAATATCAGAAATTGAAAAAGAAAATGCAAATAAGATGTTATTACGGTAAACTTACATATTTTAAAGAAACTTAAAATCTGTCATAAGAATTACCACTTGCGTTTTACAATATACCCCGGGGCAATAAAACACTAGAACGGATATGGATTATTAGGGTGCAATAAAAGTCTTTGTTAGTCTTGGTAATTTATTACCCTGTATGTGTGTATTATATATATCTTTTTTATTGTACATCCATCTCAGAAACAATGAAATGTATTTTAGTTAGTTTAATAAATGTATTTCTGTTTGCTTTTAGAGAACAATTAACTACTGTGGAAAGGGACAACGAAATAAAGACCTTACTTGATTATTCCTTTTATTAACAAAAGTAACCTTTAAATAACTCGCACTTTAAAATATTTTTTTCGAAGAAACGTTCATGATTTCATGTGAATAATTTCAAAATAATCCCCGACACTTAAGTGTGTCGTTCAAGCTTCTGCTGTAGCACATTTATTTCTATCTTGTAGAATTTACGCACGTGTAACGTTGGCGTCAAGCACACGGGAAACAGTACCGTAATTAAATAAACGATAGTAACATAATTTGTAAGTTATGTAAATAACAAATTTTCAAAGATGACGCACACGTTCATGCATTGTGTCTATCGTGTTGTTTGTTTTTTTCACAGCTAACAGAATATGAAATCGATGATATCGATTTTGTAAATGCCTAATGAAAACTTCGTTATTTCATTGTTTCACAATTCAATATTAGAATCAAGCTACCAATCGCTTTCATATACTAAAAATTGCGCGGACCATCTTTTTTAAAGGTAGTTTTTGTTAGCTTTTAAGTTTAGAGAACTAATTACTTTCAAGATATACAACCACTTATGGCTTTTAAGCACGTGCGAAGAAAAAAACTGTGAAAGTGTGACTGTAATTGTGGTACAAGTTGGTGAAGCCGTGTATGATTTATGTTGTGAAGCTTCACTTAATTGCATTAAATGCGGATGCTTTGATATAATATGTGATTCAATTTAATAAAATTAATTCAACAATATAAAGATTAATAGCTTATTACTCCTGTAGTTTGTCCGCATGATCCTGTCAACAATTATTACACGAATAGCTCTGTGCATTGCATAGATTTAACAAAAGTTAATGAAATTCAAGGGTATATTCATGAAAAAAAAACCATTTCCCCCCTCAAACTGATAAATCTATAATAGCTCTATTATTCAGATCAGTGTTGCTTCATTTCTCTGTAAACTCTATTTTACAACAGTTGCTTTTTAAACATACAATGTAATAGTACAAAAAGATAGCTGGGATGAATGCAGTAAGATTAAAGATTTCTATTTTAGCGTCATACACAGTACATCTTAATATTCTCGGGCTAATATTACGCAAGCAAATATCGATTTTTATTGATTGAGCTGCCGAAACAATCAGCGGTTTTCCGGTCTGTTTCGGAAAATTTACGACCGCAAGCGAACTGTCCGGCCGCTACTACCTGTTTATCGATTTTCTGACCAGCCTTATCATTGCTAGCGAGTAGAGAACAAAATGTTCCATATGTTAACAATTCATCAAACAGCAACAGTTCAAAGGAACAATGTAGCTTCATTACTTGCTGAAGAATTGTCTTGAACAAATCATCGTAATTTTGGTAATACTAGTTCAATGTATATATTCCATTAGATACACGAGATGCAAGTAAGCACGAAATGCTCGTGCTTGAAATGGATATAAAATCTTTCAAAGTTTTAGTCATTTTACTTTCATTTACTGTTTTTTGTTTGTCTAAAAAGATTGAAAAAAAAACATATATCTACACAATTAAAATTGGCAGTGGCTAGGTAGCCGTGACCGACTACCTAGTCTTTTGGTCTAGGTAGCCGTGCATATATTTCATACGAGGAGCTACAAAGAATCGGTATTGAATAATCATTCATTAAGGTATATAATTTGTAAAAGTTTACTTGTTTATTAATATTAGACAAGGATTGCAGTAGTATCGTGTAGTACCCTTCACTGCCTTCTTAAAGCAGTTAAATATGCCCGAAATATTGACCGATATTGAATTTAAGTTTCCATCTAACGCCGTAACTTATCAAAGTTTTACTGGTATATACAATTTTTTTTACATTTTCATAAAGTTCATAATTTCAGCTATTGTATTTGATACAAACATTAAGTATTCATCAAATAATAAAGAAAAAAGGATACGGCTGTATTTTCCAATATATTCTTACTTGGTATACAGGACGGCCGGATAATACACTTTTTCCAAACAGAACAAGCAGCTCCGGATAAGCAACATTCAAAACTTTTTAAATGTTAGAGAGAGAAATAATATTTCACATTCACAAATTAAAATAAACATTACTCGGTCAGTGGGACCTTATTGATAAAAGTTAATTTTGTCATTCTTTATGACAGACCAAAATTTTCACACCTACCGCCAGTGACAAATGACAAGTGGAAAATAAACAATATATAAAACGCAGTACGTGATAGTATAGCTGCGATTCGCAACGAAATACCGCGGCGGCAATGTGTGATTCAAAGGATCTAAATATAACAAGTCGCCTTTACAGGTATATTGTGACAACAATGTTATGACTTGTGCAACTTGTATTAAACTCTTAAAAATGAAATAAACAAACGTAGGAAATAGATGTACGGCTACTTAGCCTTTTGGGATGCGGCTACCTAGACCAAAAGACTAGGTAGCCGTTCACGGCTACCTAGCCACTGCCATTAAAATTTACCAGGAGTAATACCGAAATAATGGAAAGAAAAAAAATTAAGCTTGGATGAGGATTGAACCAGTCCTTAAAATGTTTATTTGTAGACTCCTAGTGTCCTACCCACTGCGCCAACGCCCCGTTCTATCGTATGTTCATGTATTTTAAAGCTTATATCCCATTCCTATTATACATTACATGTTCTACCTGTTTACGCAATGCTTGTATACTTTTGCGTACACATATATCTGTTACGTCACTGTCACATTATCCAAACTAGGTTATAGATAATGTCGCAATTGTATTATATCCTGAAGATGTGTAAACTTTAATATATAGTTGTACTGTCACTATAGTAGTCAGCGTGTACGATAGATGAAGGTATCGATTTGGGCGGAGCTAACTACAGAATGTGACGTCTACGTTATTTACTACCTGTGTGCACTGAAAAGGCAACGTATTATGAAATCTGCAGTATTCAATAACCCAAAAACCAATTCATATTTGTGCGGTGTATGTTATGGGCTTTAAGAACCACCCTTAATTTACTAGTTTAACAACTTATTTGTATCGCTTATAAATTCGTTTTTTCAGTTGCAACTTTTCTATCATAAACAAAATAAAATTCACGTTAAACTGGACTTGTGTACTTTTTGCTAATATTCTCTGCGTTTAAAATAGCAACGAAACATTGAATATAACGATTGAAAGGATGGAGTTATATAACCGATGTTTTATGTGAAAAATGAGAGACGCCAAGTCAAATGCGTTACGAAGGTGAGGCAATTCATCCGAAACACTCCAGTTGATGCGGGAAACGATATGGCAAAGTTAATAAAATGTAACGCTGTTTTTCTTGTGCAACATAAATTGTGCCAAAGGACACTCAAAGGCTTAAAAATAGCTTTCGTGGCAGTTGTTGCATTGTCTGTTTTTACATACGTGAATTTGAACGGACAGAGACTTCTTCCATGTGACACTTCAATACAGAAAGTAGATAACTTAAGAACTTTAATTAAAATCGTGTCGAGAGCCTTAGAAATTCATAATGTTACGTACTGGATTGACTACGGGACAGCTCTTGGTGCGTACAGATATTGTGACGTCATTCCATGGGATCATGATGCAGACATTGGTTATCTGGAAATAGATACTGGCAAAATAAAGAAAGCGGCCGAAGATGTTAACAGACACGATGGATTTGAAATGAATCATCTAATGGCAACTTATAGGAGCCAAATATTGGACCTTTTTCCGTGGAAACGAGTGAAGAATTGGTGGTCTTGTAGTTCAGTGTATAATCTAATAACTGGCCACAATGACACGAACGAAAATTATAAAATGTATAATGTGAATCCAAGAAATAATCCGCTGAAGCTGGCTATTGTCAACCTTATTTTTGAGCATTTTCCGGTTAGTTTTATAAACGAGAGATCTCGAGTGAAATTTGCAGATTTTGAGGTGTACACAATGCGTAACATCACCGAGTTAGTACAATGGAGATATTTTCTTACGTATGACAGAGTTGTGCCATTTTTCGTGTATTGTGTAAACAACTTCTATAACTCTACGGGTGGGATGAACAAGTGTGCTGAACAGCAGTAGGTTTGAACGATTCCAACGATTCTTAGAGCGTTTTGATAAAAATATTTTGTTGACATTTTAAAAATGTGGGTTTTTGTCATCGCTTGACGAAAACATTTTCGTAAACACTCTAGTTTACAAGTACTTACATCTACAAGATGTTCAAATTTTATACTAACCATAGATGAATTTTGTGATGTACAGTGATACAAATATCTGTCGTTCTGGGGTATAAACCTCGTAGCGTCTGAGTTTGGCTGACATTTCATTCACTAATTTACTTATTATGTGTAGAAAGTACACTTTTGTAAACTTATACATTTTTGGAAGGCCTTTAAATCATTGAACAAACAAAACAGAGGAAATACCTATACCTATTGTCAATTTTTAGCTCGACTTTTCGAAGAAAAGGGGAGCTATCCTACTCGCCTCGGGGTCGGCGTCGGTCGGCGTCGGCGTTGGTGTCACACCTTGGTTAAGTTTTTCGTACCACCCCACTTTATTTCAAAAGTATTAGAGGTATGGCTTTGAAACTTACCATACTTGTTTACCATCATTACCTCCATCTACACATACTTGCCTTAACCCTTTGAGATATTGCTTTGAAACTTTGAATGCATGTTAACATCATTATCCCCATCTGTAAACAAGAGAAGGTAACTCTGTCAGGGATTTGTTTTAAAAATTAAGGCCCTTTATTGACTTAGAATCTTGGTTAAGTTTTTCGTACCAGTCCACTTTTTGACTAAACTGTTTGAGATATTAATTTGAAAGTTGGAATACTTGTAAACCATCATGATCCCAAAACATGGGCAGGAGAAGGTAATTCTGTCAAGGATTTTATTTGAATTATGGCCCTTTTTGACTTAGAAACTGAGTTAAAATTTTCATTCTTGTCCACTTGTTGACTTAACCATTTGAGATATTACTTTGAAAGTTGGAGTACTTATGTACCATCATGAGACCTATCTGTAAGCAAGAGAAGATAACTCTGTGAAAATGTTTCTTTATTTGTACTTAGAAATTCCTAGTTAAAGTCTTGTGTGCCCTTAACTGTCAAAGTTTTGTTTTATAGGCAAGCGCTAAAAATTCGAGCGCGCTGTCCTACTGACAGCTCTTGTTGAACAAGGTTTAATGGCCCTAAACTGAGAATGTTCCCTTAAATGGGGAACAATATATTAAATACAGTAACATGTTTGGGTATAGGGGGTTACCCCTAACTGTAAGCTTTGTTTAAAAAAGGAAGAAAGATAAGAAATTTTATCACAATTAATGACCTTTTGCTTGTAGTAAACAGCACTATCGTTTAGTTTGTTTTGTGTGTTTTAGAAATTGAAAATATAAACCTTTACACGTTTTTACGTACACACGGACACTACTTGTGCCTTTAATAATGTATGTTGACAGGTCTGAACTTGAAATTTAATTCATGAGACATATCACGGAAAATGTAAATAATTCTTGGATTTGTTCACTGGTCAGCTTACTTTATGGATGTATTTTGCTTTTGAAATGATAGTTAAAAGAGTAAAGCACTGTTGCATTAGGCAACTGACCCCAAATAAGCATCTTTACGAAATTGGATGCTCATTTATATTATTATGTGTTAGTAGCAAGTTTATATCTACTTTACAGTAATCATGCAGGGTGATCCAGAATATATGACACTATTGTAACCGTGTGTGCATTTTTCTTTTGTTGTGTTTTCTTAAACATTGAAGCAACAAACTACAAATCTAAAAGTTTTATTGATACATGTACAACATTGATTGAATTTAAACATACTCATCAACAAACTCAGTCTACAGTATTTACAACATGTACACCATGACGTCCTCTTTGTGATAATAATTATTATAACTACGTTGAGTCTCTTAAAAATGTTCAAGGCGGTCCTAAACTGATTCAGTCAGTCTAAATTTCTTCACAAGCTACACGACATGTATTTGAAGTTATCATCTTTGCACATCATAGAATAAGTATTTTGTTACAACATTATTCATTAAGAAAACATGAATCTCTTGCCCATTTTTGTTCACTGATATATACAGTCTAAGCTGTCTATAACAGTAATCCAAACAGTGAATGCAATAAAAAGGTGACCTTAATGTGGGTTTTCATTTTCAGGCATAAAGCATTAAACAATCTTAACCGAGGGTATAATAACTTGTTAAAATAACTGTGTATCACATATTAGACACATTCATGAAAAGGATATTTTTTGTTGAACGTGGTACTAATACATAATTCATACCGTTTGATAGTTGCTAAGTAGCGGTGACTTGGAGTCAGTTCGGCTCGCTGCTAACCGCATTAGACAGATCACACTGTATACATGTGACCATTAATAAATATATATGAAAAATATGATGTATGTTACTGTTTGCATGAGATAATATTGAATTCCAGATCTTGAAAATCGAAAACAATTTAGGTGGATTAATTATACAAACCTTAATAAAATTTAGTGTAGGTATTCACATACATTTGTCACTGCAGGGTATAAAAATATCACTATTCTACAAGTGTCAAACTAACAAATTATACTGAGCTACTTCGAACTGAAAACATACTGAGAATTGAAAATATATCTAACAAATTGAGTGATTCTCTATTTTTAGTAGAATAGTCAACAACTATTTTCATTGTTCAGGGGCGTAGCTTGAAAAATAATGGAAGTGTAGGCACTCCCCCGAGTGGGCCAGGGGCTATCTGCATATGAAAAGAGTGTCACCAAAGGAAATCCATGAAGGCGTGAACAATGCACCTAGTGATGATTGTCCTTCATATTCAGCTGTAAAGAAATAGGCTGCTGAATTCATATGGTAATGATTAGCGTATTGCTGATACTATATATAGTCCCTCCAGTTCATTTTTTCTGATGTCTTTCACATGAACAAACTTTTGACAAGATAGGTTCTGTGAATGATAATGCCAGACAAACAATTGAGTAGGCTGAATCTTTCCAAAGAGCTTTTGAGACGTTTTCAGCGAAACCCGGAAAAGGTCTCGTGAGAGTTGTGACGCAGGATGTGAAATGGGTCCAACGTTCAAAGTGGAAACATCTTAGGGGCCCTAAGATTCTTACACGTGTATTTAAAAGTCGGGTTGAACTATACACGTCCGTATGCGTGCATCAATGAATTCCAAAGTCTGCCAACTTAGTCGACTTTAAATAAATGAATTGAATTGAATATTTGCCTTCAAGTTGATTAAATTTTGACCAACTGTTCAAAAGCCACTCATTAAGCTACGGATGATCGTTATCAGACAAACGTGCATGAAGTCGCGATTCAACCTAACTGAAAATGCTTGGCAATAGTTATTCATTTGACAAAGAACCTCGGTGAACCATGCAAGTGTGTCTCATAATATCTGTTACCATTTCGGTGCTTTATATTTCTTTACCAATGTAATACACGCTTAAACAAACGTAATAATGTGATAGTAGACAGAATAAAGTTTAATTTGATACAAGACATCAGAAGATTATCTTAAACATATACCTGTATACAAGTTTCCTAAAAAATGTCAGTTTTACAAAATGTGTTGCAGATGACGTCCTTTTTGTTGAATTACGTCTAGACGTTTCTTGAAGTTACAAATCACAGATTTGCAGGTGTCCGTTGAAATATTTCTTATTTCTCACTTGATGGATGTTTCAAAATCTTCTAGAGATGCCTGGGCGGGGCTGTACACTCTGTTTTTGAGATATCCCCAGAGGAAAAAATCGGGGGGGGGGGGGCGTA
This sequence comes from Saxidomus purpurata, assembly GCA_022818135.1. Taxonomy (NCBI): domain Eukaryota; kingdom Metazoa; phylum Mollusca; class Bivalvia; order Venerida; family Veneridae; genus Saxidomus; species Saxidomus purpurata. The sequence goes on from JAFMSR010000014.1 coordinate 21,424,624, forward strand.
CTGTACCTGTCCTGTAAGAAATGAAGTTTGTACCGGACCTTCTCTCAAGCCACGAGAGTACCTCCCTTGAAGTATGTGGAGTAGCACCATCTTGCTGAAACCACTAGCATTGCTAGTAATGTCGCCTAAAACTCAACGTACAGACCTTTGGGGAGTTTCCGAGAATAACAGCTCTCAGTTCGATACTCTCTGAAGTCCTGACTGCTTTTGGCCGGTCGGCCGGCATTGCTACGGCGTCGATCAATCACTGATCCTGACTGCTTAAACCTTTTCACAATTATGTGCACTTGCATCTTACTGAGTTTCTCATGATCGGGGTACAATTTCTGCATTGATCTGATCACTGTAATTGGTAAATAACTCTTATAATACAGTTTAACAACTTCAGTGCGCTGCTCCGTGGAAAGAGCCATCTTGGAAAAACGACTTGTTTAGACAACGTCGTTGATGACGTCATGACGTCAATATTTTTGCGTATTGTCTACAACTACAAAAAACTTTATTCTGTCTCCTTCAAAATGGTGTATGACATGACTGCATTGTTCATTATATGTATCTTTTCTAGTAGTTTGTGATGGTAACAGATATTATGAGACACCCTGTATGATGTTCTCTGTGTATTTCACAAACTATAAGTTGGTGAGAAACTTTTGACTAAAAGGAATTAATCGTGCCAATAAAATTCAAATTTGCGTACCAGGATATCTTATTGATACAATATCATGCATTTGCAGATAGAAACATTTGCCAAATTGAAACCGAATGTGGTTATCATTATAATTAATCCGGATATGTATGAAATAAAAATGCATTATTTTCTTGAAATTTGCATACGGCGTACTTCCGCCTACATCACCGTCGTAAAATAGCACAATCTGCACAGTTTCATCTCTGCGTGGGAATGATCAATCCATCATTACTCAAAACATTTGACAGGACCAAAAAATGACTAAAATTTACATATTTTACGCAGATAAACGGCAAAAAATAAATATGTTTCAAGTTATAGAGAATTAATAAAGTATCATCACGCCTTGAATGCCAGATCTTTACATCCAAGTCCTAAAACTGGGTTTTAATGAATAGTGCAAAGTATATAAACATTTCATTTCATAATAAAGCCTAACTCCCTGTCATTACATAAAATGGAAAATTAAATCGAAAGCGGACCACTTGAAGTCTATAAAGCCTCAAACTGAAATTGTAATGCACGTTTTAACTGTTTACACGCATTTTTTCATTACGTATGTTAAAGAAAATGCGTAGATCACCTATAACATATTAGTAGTAGAGACTATAATATATCGCATAAGCCACCGTGCACGCTATACCTCTGTTGTTTTAATAGCTTCAGAACTATCCGAAACATATCAAAATTTGCACATATAGAATTGGTTTAACATCTGATATCCTTTATCAGGCATTTTTGCTATAAATATTTTAAAGAATGGAAACAGAAAGTATGTATTTTGCAAAAAAGTAAAATATAGGTATTTGTTTATAGCAAATTCCTGATATTTTAACAGAAATGGAAACTGTATCATAACAAGAAATATGCCCATAAATTTTGATACAGTAGTGATAGTTAGCAACATTTAAATACATTTGCGATACTTGTAAGCACTTGTGTGTGACAGGTATTTTTCAAAAGCACGGCGGCCATCTCGGTGGCCATCTAGGATTGTAGTTTCCCAGGCAGGTACTTTTGGGAACTTTGTGTTATGGATACTACAGACATTGGACTTTCAGAAAACATAAGTTTCATTTCTGTATGAATTTTGTCTGGGTTCAGCATATTTTGAGGTTCATAAGTCTTGACTATAAAGAATTTAAAGGTAATGGAATCCTGTATAATTTTATGCACATATTCGTTTCCAGACTATAACTTTGTTATACATTGAAGGATTTAGAAATAACTTGAATGTCAAAAACGTTCAGCACATCAAGACGACGTGCCGCGTACAACTCTTGTTTAAAATGTGCATTACAAGTAAAACATATTTTTTCGCGGTCTAGAAATATAGATCTAAACAGGAAATAAAATTTGAACATGCAAAATGCAAAGAGTAGTAAGATGATTGTACCGTGAAATCAGTGTAATTTCAATCCGACTATGTTTCAGTTGAAAGAGAAATGCGTCAAGAATTTCGTCAATAGCAGAGCAAAAACTAGAACTGCCAATTCCAGGGGGTCATGAATCTTTCATATGCTAATATTGTCACCGTTTTGAGGGAAAGTCATGGAATCGATATAAGTTTACGTCATTTGCACAGAGTACTGAGATCGTTGACGTTAAGAAGAAGAGAGTACAGTGACGCTCGTTCTGTTGTTGACTTTGTTGTTTACTCGATCGAGCATTCTGGACGTAATCATAGTTACAGAATCATGCGACAACGATGTTTGGCGAATGGATTGAGCGTACGGACACAAGATGTGGCCACCATCTTCCGTATATGCGATAAATGTTTCAAAAGTAATTATCCATATAATTTAGTTGCAATGATACTATATAAGATGACCTCATTATTCAAATTGGTTTAGTCCAGTCACACCAGGGACTGGGCTACAGATAGTTGCGGACCACACCGAATTCAGTCTGCGGGATCATCCTTTTCCGTGATAGACCGCTGTACTTTAGTTTTTTTATACGCAGTGTAATAATCTGTTTTTTACCGGTGATAGTACGGTACTACGGATACCCCGAATATCTCCAACGGCAGTCATTGGTGTGTTCCAGTATTGACACTGTGTTACGTAGACAGGAGTTTCAATGAGGTCCGCCTGTAGTCATGGATATCAGTAGCCACGCAATTGTGGAAACCATACTGGCATCGTTTGTCCTGTTAACTATTTGTCTGGCATATTTCCGGACAGCCCTTTTAATGACCCTTCTTGGTGCAATATTGATCATCCGTGGTCCATCCTTTTTATGTGTGACTGTGGCTTTAACCTACCTTATTCCCTAACTGCAATCATTTCTAAAAATAAAAGTAAACTAAAGTGGAGTTGGAACAGTCAACATCAAATAATATAAGGAAAAGAGCTTCTATACAAGCGTTTAGCTTATTGCTCAATCCTGAATATTGTTATTGTATTTGTAAATGCGTTTATATATGAATAAATAATGTTTAAACTAAATAATATAACATCTGCACAAACCAGACATTCAATACAGAAGCCTGAAATGTTTATAGCATGTCATTTATTTAGGTTGATCAATGCGTGTATCAAGCAACAAATCCTCTGTGTCCAAACCAAACACACAATGCATATATGTAAAACGAAGAGACATCACAAACATATAAAAGATTGACATGATGGAAAATGTAAACTAAAATGGCGATCCGGCGGGGCATCATTCTTAACGCCCTCCCATCCATAATTGAACCGATGGATCCATCGTGTAATACTTGCATAATGACAGTACATAATCATCATGTACAACATCCAAATTAAATTTAATTTCCGAATATCCAAACTGTGTCCTGATTTTGCAATACGCCCTTTGTGCCTCTGCGCATCATGGACGTTCAAACTTGTGAAAACAATATTTATAGTAAATATCCTTTGCAAGATTGTTGATTAAATGTATGTTATATATTTTATACACACAGGCGACTGCCAGACGCTTTACAAGACGGTCTTACTTCTCGCCTGGACCAAATTGTTTATGGCATATCGATGGATATGATAAACTCAAACCAAACGGACTGTGCATACACGGCTGTATATGTGGTTTCAGCAGGAAGATGCTGTGGTTAAATGTTTACAAGACAAACAACAACCCCCGTGTAATCGCTGGCTATTTCCTCGAAACTGTAGAGAAATACGGCGGCACTGCATATATGGTCAGGGGTGATTTCGGGACTGAAAATGTGTTGGTTCGAGAAATGCAACGAAATTTCAGAAGGAACGACATGGCTTTACATTTCTGGAGCAAGCACACAAAATCAACGGATTGAATGCTGGTGGGGGTATCTGCGAAGGCAGCATATACAATATTGGATGGATTTATTCAAGGGTCTACAGGAAGACCAAGTTTTCTCTGGGAACGAGTTGGATAAGAACCTCGTGAGGTTTTGCTTTACGGCATTGATACAAGTAAGTGTAATCGGAAGTATTTCATTCATGTTAATTTCTGTAAATACAGTCTAAAGCAAATAGAAAGTTTGAGTTCGATTGGCATTGTGTAGTGCAGTCTTCCAAAATACGATTGTGCTGCAATAAGTGAACACAACCTTGCAGAGGTGTACACATGTCTTGCATGTCGGACAGATTGCCGATATTTAGTTCCAGATAAATCCGTATGGAATTGCCCTGTTCCATAGATATCACACACCGCTGCCCACGTTCTCTCAACCAATTATACATAGATTGGAAATCACAGATTGATGTGTGCATTGTGCCAGAATCGATGAATTTGCTTTATGGTTGTGTACAACGCACAGCGACATGTACAATACTTATTTGAGTTTAACAGGTTATGATCTTTTCTATTTTTAGGCGGAACTTAATTTAGCAGTATCAATGTGGGACAATCATACAATCAGACCATCATCGAATAGCAACTCCCCGTCTGGCCAGCCTAGACGAATGTTCAACCATCCAAGTTTGTGGAATACTAGACATTATTTGTGTCCAGTTTCTCAAGGGGACATTAATGCTTGTCGTGCCGAAGTTGAACCTCGTTCATTGATATGCTGTGATGCTAATGTGTATGACATATGTATCAACATTATGCGTGAAAATAATCTTGTTCCGCCATTTAACGCGGATGAAGCTGTTATATTATACAGGCGCTTCAGAGCCAACATTGGCACTGATCTGAATATTTGACTTCTATAAACAAAGAGAAACGTGCATACACGCGCTTATATAGAAATATTTTGTCTGCGACAGTGACGCAACTAAGTCTGATGCTAAGGAAGAGAACGTAACTCGGTAACTCTTCCAACATCCCTGGTAGACAGTTTTCTTAACGTTTACGTACAAGGTACAATGTATGTCAGATATACGAGTCGTATCTCTTCAATCGTACAGCTTTTTGGGACCTGTATTTATTCCACCTTGAAGAATTAGACACATACAAGCTGAGTGTGCTGACCATCTCACTACTCTTCATTTTGTATTATTTTATTAGCGGGCCAAATAGCTTATAATTATATAAGAAGCAGCGCCCACTACCTTACTTAAGGAGCAACCCTTCTTTTGCTGATAACTGCAGCCGTTGCAAGTCACCACACGTATATATTTTATGTAAGAAGGGAACGCTGCTTCATAAATTTACTACTTTGGCATACACAACAAAACAGTTTGTTTGGGAAAAGGCCGTGACTTTATTTTTTCTTTTGTTAATTACAATTAAATTGTATATATAATGTGCTTAAAGAGACAATTTAAATAAGAGAAGCGTTCCAGCAAAGATGCATGGAAACGAATTAGAAAACTGCGAGTATGCAGAAGACTTATTTGATAGACAAAAGTACTCGCCGATCCTGGAATATACCAAGTACGACCGTCTTTTGTAGACAGGAGAACTATTCCGCGCTGTACACAGACAGTCTCCGAACAAAGATTGTTTAAACAAACTAAACATCCTAACGTAGAGAGCGGCAAGCCCAGTTCTGAACCAACATAAGTGTAAATTACATCTGTTCGTATTCAATGTTCAAGATTAGTACACAAGGGGCTTGCTCTATCCAACACAGCTCAGATAAATTTGATATGCTTGTCAACAAGTTATTCGCCTTGTAAGTTCTCAACGAGTTGTTCATTCGCATACGCAGCAAAATGGAAACGTAAATATGTTGCATTTACATATATAGTAGCGCGAAATTGCAGAAGGCTGTATATGTAAATCCAAACATGTATATAATTATTATTACTGTAAAATTTGAAGCACACATGAGTTCTTCATTCGCAGACACGACACAATGGAACGTATATATTTTGCATTAACATATACAGTAGCGCGTAACTGCAGAAGGCTGTATATGCAAACCCAAACATGTTAATAATTATTATTACTACAATATTTGCGTCCGAGAATTAGACGTGTTCAGACCGAATTCGTGATTCCTTTGACAACAGACAAGTATCTAAAAGAAGCGAGGGTGCACAAATCGACGAACAACCCGTACGAACCGTGGAAGAGAGGTGTCAGGAATTGACCCTTTATCTTACAGGCATGTAACAAAGTGGTACCCAAATGCAATTTAAAGCTGACGATAGGCAAAGCCTTCACTTAAACGGGGCCTGCTTCTCTCTAAATGTATAGAAGATCGACATTTTAGTACTTATTAAAAGGTTAACACATAATATATATCTTTTGGAAAAAAAACAAAGAAACAAACGAACAAAAGAAATATGTCACGACTATATGATTTAAAGTTTTAACGTTTGCCAAGTAAAATTATATATATATCCTTCACTGAGACACCAAAGCCGCCCAGGAAAAACTCCGCTGTTTTTAACAGGAAGAAACCTGTACCCGTGGCGAGTGCAAAGCTGTCCTCAGGATATAGGATGACGGGGTAATCACATCCGATGCCTTTACATATTTGTTATATCCCTCATAGAAATTTGAATGTCATAACTGTTATGTCGCGCTTTCCTTACAACGTTCAATTGCAAGCATAGCTAACATGTGTCTATGTACTGTCGATAATACTTCGCTCACTTAAGGCTTTTACTATATAGCTTACTAGTGTATTGCACATAAATCCAACATACAATTGGTTCAATTTTAAAACAAGTTGTAATGTTCCATTGACTAAGTCGTTGAACTATAAATCTGAATGCTTCTTCTTGGTGAATCTGGATGATGGAATTGCAAACATCGGCAAAGAATATAGGTGCAACTCTGTTTGCGATAAAACAACTGAGCCTGAAAAAGTAAGCTAAACGGAAGAAACAATGTAAAACGATAAACAATAAAAGGGTAGGGAGGGAGGGATTTTTTGTCCTTGATGTGTTCGCTACGGCCTTCTACAAAGGTGTGGTGATTTATTGAAGGTTGCGTTCACACGGAAAAAGCGTGCAGTTTAACAATTATAATAAAATGGACTGTGCCGAATAAAGAAAATATAAGGTGTACACGACGGACTTTCCTTACTACGGTTACGAAGTTATCTGTGTTTAAAGGCCCACAAAAATAATAGAGATTTATTTCCAAAAAAGAACATAAATCTTCTTATTTTATTAGCGGGCCAAATAGCTTATAATTATATAAGAAGCAGCGCCCACTACCTTACTTAAGGAGCAACCCTTCTTTTGCTGATAACTGCAGCCGTTGCAAGTCACCACACGTATATCTTTTATGTAAGAAGGGAACGCTGCTTCATAAATTTACTACTTTGGCATACACAACAAAACAGTTTGTTTGGGAAAAGGCCGTGACTTTATTTTTTCTTTTGTTAATTACAATTAAATTGTATATATAATGTGCTTAAAGAGACAATTTAAATAAGAGAAGCGTTCCAGCAAAGATGCATGGAAACGAATTAGAAAACTGCGAGTATGCAGAAGACTTATTTGATAGACAAAAGTACTCGCCGATCCTGGAATATACCAAGTACGACCGTCTTTTGTAGACAGGAGAACTATTCCGCGCTGTACACAGACATTCTCGAGACAGCAATAAAATGCGTGATTTGAAATACATCTTTTTTAATAAATAGATTAATTTGAAGGCTATAAAAGCGCGCACAAATGCTACACCGAAATGCACTTTAGTGTGTTGAGGGCCACTGAAATTTTATAATATATATTTATATATATATATATAATTCACCCAATAAAACCATATCGGACTCGGGTTCGTCTCGCAAAACACACTCGGAGGGTTCGATATCGCACAGCACGAGCCAAGTTTGCCAATCAATAATTTGAGCGCTTCTGAAGCCTTTGCCAGTTTATATTTTTGAAAATTGTGACCGGATATCATGCATATGCCGGTGAAACACAAGCTTAGACGAAGAAGATAAAAACAGTGTTTACCTGTACCAGCTTCACCTCTACTTACGCCTATAGGCTTATTTGTTTTTACATATAATTCATATACCATAGATAATCCGCTATGTCGTTCACACTGAGACCTGAAAATGAAATACTGTCAACGAATTAAATTTTGCGCCAATCAATGTATGCTTTTGGTCTGGAGATTTTACCCATATAAATAAAATTGAACTAGAACTAAAATGCCAAGTATCACATTTACAAGCAGCTCTAACTTAGAGTAAATAGAACACAGTTCAACTTTCATCCCATCAACGAATGTATTTGACTGAATCAGTACATATAGAATGATAACTGGACTTTAACATTAAATACGTATCGTAACACTGAGAGAGTTAACGGATTAATGACTGTCGGAGACACACTTCTAAAAATATGCAGTCGGGCCGGCAGGCATTGGAGTGGAATGTGTGACCAAACTCTCATCCCTCTTGAAACGCAGAAAAGCGGAAACCACAGGCGTTTAATCTAAGCATGGATATGTAAAAAAAAACGAGGTTTAATTTATGCACCGGTGTTGCATTACGGATGAGGCGACAGACACAAAAACGGACGACGTGATCAACTTATGTTCAGTCCTCTTGAAAATCCGAATATCAGTGACCGACTGACGTTAGATCCTAGCGTGAATAAAAGCAAATCCTGCGGCAGCCATAGATATATGTACATATCTTAACGCAATAAACTATATATCTAGAACTTGAAGTTCGTAAAAACCTGCGCGTACACAGACTCGTATGCAAGGACAGGTATACAACACAGAGTGTTACATGTATAGAATAATTGCCATCCAAGAACAATTGACTGTGCTAAATTCGAATTCAGCATGTAGCGCGAGACATCAAAGCCGCAGACTAGAAATTGAAAAAAAAAGCTCGCGCCACATAGCCACTGCGGATGAACGGCCACCGGATATTGGGGCGAAAGTGAGCACAGATAATTAGTTTTCGCGAGGAACGTGTTACAATTGGTGTAAGTTAAAATCCGATATTTAATCTAATACACACTATCTTGGGTTTCTTTGTGTGTTTTTCGATACTTCGATGACTATCTTAGTCCAGTGCATACCCGAGCTGTAAATAATGTCGGTTAATATGTTAAAATATGAAAAAGAAGATCGCCTGCTCACTTGAAAAGTTCGACCGTTGGTAATATTTACCGTTTTATTTTGCAAATGTGCTAAGATTTGAATAACCTGAATCGAGCAATTTATTTGCTCAAGTTCCATGCATAAGTGTTCAAGATATTATCAACAAACGTGCTTTCGGGGCCATAATATTGATACATATGTAACTGAAGTTAGTGTACTGGGTATTGTTTATTTTGTTTTCTGGTGTACCGGAGTATTGATACTAACGTGTACTGAGTATTGGGCATTAAAAGTGAGTAATACAAATACTTTGCTGCCTTTAAAAGCGTTGTATTTAGCTCTCCGAAGTACGAAGTACCCAAGGTTGGTAATTGTGATCGCCTGGTGTCCGACGTATGTATGTATGTCTATCGTCTGCGTGTTGTCTGTGCACATTTAACCTTGTGTATGCAAAAGAGACTGCATTTTGCACTGAATCTTCAGGACACTTGATCAGAATGACTGCCTTCATGTAATCTATGTCGGTTCGAATATGGGTTATTTTGTTTCAAAAACTATGTCACAGGGTCAAATAATAGAAAAACATTTTGTATGCAACAAAGGTTCCATTTTTCATTCGACCATGAACTTAGTCAGTATGATTGCAGTAGTGGAGGGCGTCTCTCTATTTGATGAAATTTAGATCGAGTACGAATATGAATCATATTGGGTCAAAAATTAGGTCACTGGATCAAATCATAGAAAACCCTTGTGTATACAATAGATGTTTCATTTTTCATTGAATCTTCATGACCATTAGTCAGAATCACTATCTTGATGAGTTCTATTTTGAGTGTGCATATGGATCATCTTTGGTCCAAATAAAATCATAGAAAACTCTTGTGTATGCAATATTCTATGTTAATTGATGTATCTATTTCAATCAATTTTTAAATATTTTGATGAAACCAATTCAATTACAGTATGATATGTTGCATATCCAAAATCAATTCTATTTCTACAAAATAATTTGAATGTACACATCCCAAAAAACTAAATATTCACATCACGGACACGTGTTTGTAAACGTGCTTAGTATATATTCACGTTGAATGCCCTTGTATACATCGAACAAAGCGTGTGATGTCTGAGAGAAGGATGATCCATTTCAGCTTTGACAATGTCAATACACAGGATAATGATATTTTGTACAAACCGGAAAATCTGACGTAATTGTTTAGATAAAAGTAGGGATAAACGGACCATTTTCCACAGACGATTGTGTGATTCATCATTTTAAAACTGTGTGAGAATATAAGAATCTTTCACCGTTTGCACGTGCAGATGGGTATATCTGGCTCTCGAGTAACTGTTTTGACGGCAACGAGGCACTGCTCGAGAGCCGGAAATTCTCATCTGCACGTGCAACCAGTGATAGATTCTTTTTCTTGCATACCATTTTTTAATAATAGTAGCAAAATAAAATAAAACTAATGACTTATATTTACTCGCTATTTTCTTGTAGTAATGTATGAATTTACAAATCCATTCATAAAACTAGTTCATTCTGACGTCATTAAGTCATCTTGCACCAGGGGGAAAGATATGAGATTTTCCAGCACTGGTAACAACTGCAGATATCCCGATCTGGTATGCAAAAGTGGATTATTATCACCTGATGCAAAGGTAAATCTTCAACACAATAACTGATATTCTTTTAAAAATTTTGTTATTAAATTTTATTATTGTACCAATTTTAAGTTGTATATTGAATCTATTTATTTCATTTTATTATTTGGTTTTCGCGAGATTAAAGTAATGGACAATCGGCCGCGAATCGTGAATCAAAAAAATAATACAGGAACATGCGTTTCGCGAAATAAAGATCACGCGAATATAAAGTGATTAAAAGCAGGTTGCAATTTTTATTGGATCTTAATGAAGCTTGGTCAGAATGACAGCATTTATAAAATCTTGATAGAGTTAGAATATGGGTTATCTGGTGTAAAATAAATAGGTCATGGGATCAAATATGTATCTACATTTCGATAAAAATGAATGTTGTAGCGATGCTTTAAGACGACTTCGTAAAAAAAGTTGTTTTATTGCGTAACTCGCACGCACGCACACACGCACGCACGCACGCACACAGCATGAACGCACGAACACGCACGCACACACACAATGCAGATGTGGCAGAAAGTTCCGCTATTTTTATTACCTAGAACAAAACCCTACATTTTATCTTACAACTTATACGTATTTACACAAATGTTTACTAGTTGTAGAGAGCATTTAAAGGGGAAAAAAAAAAAAAAAAAAAAAAAAAAAAAAAAAAAAAAAAAAAAAAAAAAAAAAAAAAAAAAAAAAAAAAAAAAAAAAAAAAAAAAAAAAAAAAAAAAAAGAAAGAAAGGAGGGAGGCACGCACACAAAAAAAAAAAAAAAAAAAAAAAAAAAAAAAAAAAAAAAAAAAAAAAAAAAAAAAAAAAAAAAAAAAAAAAAAAAAAAAAAAAAAAAAAAAAAAAAAAAAAAAAAAAAAAAAAAGGGGGAAGGGGGGGGGGGGGGTTGGGGGGGGGGGGGGGAAAAAAACCCCGGGGGGGGTTAAACCGGTTTTTGGTGGGTAAAGTCACTTCATGTCCGAGTCAGTTAATTGCTGGTGCGGTACTGCATACATATTTGGTGAAATTTTAAAAATATAAATGGTTACATGTGTGTCTAATACTCAAAACGCCGGACAAAACAGTTTATTATACACTTTTATAGTTTGAAATATTAACATTTAATAAGACTTGTGCAAAACAAGACACTTAATGAATCAATACCTTCGACTGATAACAAATATATACATTTCCCTTTTCAAAATATTTCTTTTTTACTCATTTCTTGATGCAATACTCAGTACAGTGATTCGCTCACTCCGTCAATACTCAGTACACGTTTAACCAATACCCAGTACAGTAATTTAAATGTTTCGAGAACCGTATCTTCGCTATACTTTCGTCTAAAATGATGACATTTTGAACATTATTATGTTGTCTTTAGGCAAATGATATGCCCTATTCAGATTATTTATATGTTAATGATTTATCAAATAAAACGGCATAATTTGCAAACGGTCGAGATTTTTCGAGTGAGCAGACTATTTGTTTTTGGATATTTTCAACATTTCAACATATGTATGTTGCACATCGAGATTACATTCGGCTTGGACAGTCATTATCGTATATTAAAAAACACAAAAAAACACAATATCATATGCATCAGAGTGAAAATCGGGTTTTAACTTACCCCGGTTGTAACACGTCCCTCGCGAAAACTAATTATCTGTGCTCACTTTCGCCCCAATATCCGGTGGTCGTTCATCCGCAGTGATAGCGTGAAAGCGAAACCTCCCACTACCCCGCGATATTGCGAACAGGGGGGTCACAAAAAGACCCTGTTAGAGGTATGTAGCACAGTGATCCACAGAATAAAAACATGTACGGCCTTACACATACATGTAGCATAATCAACTCCCGCACGGCTAGCATGTTTCAGCATAGCTTTCGTAAATGGCCGGTGAGTTGTATATTAACCCTGAACATATAAGTCACAGTCAATTCAAGGACAGAACGACCGACCTATAAGGTCAAGGTCCCCTCTAACGGTTAAAGGGACGCAATGCCCTATTAACTCCAATATAAGGAAAGGCCGGCGAACGCAAAGTTGCAGTTATCAAACCGACCAGTCCTATGATATGGGCATTCTTTTTTTGAAAGGCACTTGAAATGCCGATTAAACTATTAAATTTGTGGATCATGCCAATAATTACTGCCCATGAAGCGCGCCCTTGGTTTATGCACTAGCTATTTTGACGTACCTATATATGAAGCTGCCGAAGGACTATGCTTTTATGAAACGCGCCCATGCTTTAGAAATGTATATACTCTTGTAAACTCTGACATTTTCATTGTGTACAGGCAATCAGACGGACAAATAAACGGACGGCGAGACAATCCTATTTTCAGCCCTCTTTTAACACGGATTGGAGTTTAATCTGAGTATGTATACTCTAAATTGATTATTGATTAATACGACATTACATTACGTACAATCCGACGGGCAAACGAACGGACGGCGTGACCATCGTATGTTAAGCCTTCATGGAACGCGGAACAGCCCTGAACTACAGGCGCAGACTATTCACATGCATGCCACCTGACTAGCTTCTGAAAGCTCTGCCAAAATTATAAATACATATACTTGTACAAAACACCCTGTTAGAGGTATGTAGCGAAGTGATCCCCATATTGCAATAAACATGTACGGCCTTACACATACATGTGACATTACCAACTCCCGCACGGCTAGTATGTTTCAGCATAGCCTTTGTAAGTGGCCGGTGAGTTGTGTAATAACCCTGAACATATAAGACACAGTCGGCTGATGGACAAAACGACCGACCTGTATGGTCAAGTTCCCCTCTAACGGTTAAAGGGACGCAATGCCCAATCAACTCCAATATAAGGAAAGGCAGATACTGCAGTTTTTACCCAACCAATCCTATAAAGTGGGCTTTCTTTCTTTTAAAAGTGCCATGATGTGGATCATACACGCCATATTGCTCACGAAGTTCTCCCATTGTTTATGAGCGTATAAAGTGACATAATAATAAATAATAATAATAATAATATCTTTATTTAAAGAAGGGTACACATTTAGACACACATAAACATACATATATCTAATATTTCAATGTGGCCTTCTTTAGAAATTATATTAACAAGCATTAACAAAACACATATATACTACGACAAACACTCATAATTAAAGACATATCATATAAAGTAAATATTCATTCATCCGACTTAAGTTTGTATTGCTCCAGCAAGTATTGTTTGTATTTTTTTTTAAACGATAACAGTGATTTAGCATGCACGTTTCAAAGCTGATACAATAGTTAATAGAGCTAGCAAACTCACAAAGTAATAACATTCAACATAGAAAACAAATAAAACAACTTCTCTTTATCCTTATTAGCAAATATAAAAGATCTTATCCAATCCACGTGTTCTGTATTTTTTGTCCTTGATGTGTTCGCTACGGCCTTCTACAAAGGTGAAGGTTGCGTTCACACGGAAAAAGCGTGCAGTTTAACAATTATAATAAAATGGACTGTGCCGAATAAAGAAAATATAAGGTGTACACGACGGACTTTCCTTACTACGGTTACGAAGTTATCTGTGTTTAAAGGCCCACAAAAATAATAGAGATTTATTTCCAAAAAAGAACATAAATCTTCTTAATTTAAATATACCTACTTACATATACATGGCAACACAACTAAGTCTTTTTTTCAATCAATTTTATTTCAGAATAGCAAGCAGAATTCTATAATATAACAACTGAAACATATCTATGCAACATGTTGAGTTCCATGTTTTGGAATTGATTTATTTAAATAAAATGTGAGACTAGGACACAGATGCGCCGACTTCCCACCTTGTCACAAAACCATTACATGATGTAGAAATTATTGCAATATAAAACATAATTACAAGGGTCATTCAAAAAGTTCTGATAAGGACTTCACTGCTAAAATATTTGTGAACAAAGTCTCCTGCAAACATAGCATTTCCGTGGCATAGCATCTTAGCATAGATCTATGAAAAAAATTTAGAAAATACAAGCCATTCCGTAAGCTTTCAACAGAATTTCCTTGCACTTACACATTTTTTCATAGCTTTCTCGGCGCTCGAATTAATTTATCAACATTTTATACTACATTTACAATTAATAGTAGTGATATTCTATCAAACATTACAATTGTCATGTGAAAATGAAAATAGTTTGGTTATTTATATATTCACATTCGTTTCGTTTGCCTAGAACTTAATAGTCTATTTCTCCAAGAAACACGATTTGGTGTCAATATGGCAACAATTCTAACTGGCGAATATACACAGAAGTTCTACTATATCGATGCTTGTTGCATTACATTGTGTATTAATCTAATTTCCATTCTTATTTCGTCATAGTCTATTATCAAGATTTTAAAAGGAAGGGTGGGCCAAACATGTCAAAAATATTGAACAAGAGCTGTGCGCCTGTAAGAGTGTCAGTCAGACAGGGCGTCCGACTTCTCAGTGCTAGATACAAGTAGTACTAGTATATAACAGATGCTGGTTTGTGTAACAGAAGTCATATTTGAGACAAACTTTAAGTCAGAAAATATTGCAAGAAGAGTTTTAGATCATGCCATACAGACAGAGGTGGTTTCAAGTGATATGCATGCCATGTAATAGTTGATATTCTTTCATAGTATTCAAACAAGTGGATCTGACATAGGCACTCCAAATTTAACACAATAACTGATATTCTTTCATAGTATTCAAACAAGTGGATTTTGAAAAGAAGTTAATCTTCTCTATGGAATGATGCATGTATAGTTATAAGGCTTTACAGTAAGATGGATGTGGTACCAGATAATATGTATTCCAAGTTTTAGTTGGCTGTCTTTGATAGTATTCAAGTTATTTGACTTTGAAAAATCTTCATTAAAAATTCTATATTGAATAACTTCGTAAATATGCATATAAGGATTACCTGACCTATTTTATCACTTACATTTTAGTAATGAAAAAGTATTTCAGGTTTCAAATCGATACCTTTGATAGTTACTTAGATACTTGATGGTAAGTAAAAGTTTGATTTTTATTGAAAATTCTAAGTCTAAAGGGGCACAACTCAGCAAAAAATAATTCTAGGGTTACCTGCCCTAAAGTAATGGGTCAGAATTAATGGTCACT
Source organism: Saxidomus purpurata (assembly GCA_022818135.1). Taxonomy (NCBI): domain Eukaryota; kingdom Metazoa; phylum Mollusca; class Bivalvia; order Venerida; family Veneridae; genus Saxidomus; species Saxidomus purpurata. The sequence goes on from JAFMSR010000014.1 coordinate 21,440,497, forward strand.
ATTGGAAGAACTGTGTGAAACAAATTGTTGTCAGGGTAACAGTCAACATGGGCGACCAATGCTATTTACAATATTATGTTCAGGTATTTCCCAGCAAAGAAACATGTATCAGACTTTTGAAAACTTGCTATGCTTTTTACGCTTCCTAAATGTTGATGTGGCATAAAGTTTACCATTTGTACATGAACTATATCAATAAATACCCATTATCAGGGCATTATCAGAACTTTTTGAATAGCCCTCATAAATCTTGCTTCTGGCAAAGTCACTGTTTCAATATCGGACAACAAAGGCAGTTGAACAACCTTGAAATAAATGCAAACTGAGGCAACATATACCACAAACTGAAATAATTATAGTCATCTGTGTCAGAGTAAAGGAACATTGTATGACACAAATGTACATGTATACAATGCGTGACATTACAAGCTTATTGACCATAAGTCTGGTGTTACTGATGCATTATAAAATATAAAACCCAAATGTGCAACAATTCATCACCATAAACTAGTACACTTCTATGATATTTGGTGACCCTTGGTAAAATAGAATATTAGCAATGCATGCCATAAACTATCCCTATGAATTATGCCTTAAATACTGATTAGTAAGTCAAGAGCCATAACTCTGGTGTTACTGCTGTGATATAGATTTAAAACCCGAGTGCACCACAACTCATCATGAAACACATTTGTGTTAAGTTTGGTGTGCCTATGTCAAATAGTTAATGCACAGTAGGGGCATAAAACTGAAAATCTTAAACAGTCATAGTAAACAGTTTAAATGGCGCACTGTTGAACCGTATATGTCCCGGAACGTATATATCACACGTGTGTGATATATTCGACCGTAAATATAACACGTGTTTAATGTGACATATTCGTTTGGTCATTTTTGACAGTTTACAACGAACGTATATGTCTTTTTCACACGTGTGATATATTCGGTCGAATTTTTCACACGCGTGATATATTCGGTCGAATTTTTCACACGCGTGATATATTCGGTCGAATCTTTCACACGTTTGATATATTCATTCTGGTCATTTTGACAGTTTACACCGAAACTTATTTGTGATACTTTAGTGTATAAAACTACTAATTATACTTTTGTAGGAAGTGGGTGGCAAGGCACCCGTCCCTTGGCCGTTTGCCGGAGCCGTTGTAACAATGTTTAGGAACCCCATAGAATAATAACCCCGGTCATTATTTTTTTGAAGAATAGTGACCCCCCGGGAACTATGACTGATTTAAGGTGGATTTGAATCGAAGAAACTAAATGTTACACAAAGGATATTGTAGCTGCAGGGAAATAAAAAGAGATACTATTGTTTATTCACAATTTTCAATCCTGTGTTTGACCTTTAACCTCTGAGTTTGACCTTGACCTTAGACCTAGGGACCTGGTTCCTGCACAATACACCCTGTCTTATAATGGTATGAAAATCCTTCAGTACATCCTTCAGTACAAAATCTCATTCTTCAATTTGAACTTTACCTCAAACTGTGACCTTGACCGTAGACATAGGGATTTGTTCATCTGTATGACTCTTTGTCTCATTAAGGTAAACATTTATGCATTGTTACATCAATATCCCTTCAAGTATATAGAAGAAATGCTCCAGACAAAGTCATTCTTAATTCGACAAATGACACTCCTCATTGAGGTTAACATTTATGCCAAATATAAACACGATTGCTCCTTGCATGTCAAAGTTATGGTCCGGACAAAATCAGTCTGGACGGACGCACGGGCTCACAGACGCACGGATGCACATACACCGACTGCCAAAAGCGGCGACTATGTCGACCTCACCGCAAGTGGGCTCGACAAAAATGATCGAGGGTCATTACCATCTTACGGTTACTTTACATTGTTTCACCGGCCATCAAATATATGAAGTTTGATCTGTATTTAATCTGTGATAAATGTATTGTGTTATACAGAAAAAAATGTATAGTGATGTTTTATAATCAATGCTGTTCTGAGATAATTTCCTGTTAATAATCACCACTCAAGGGCCACACGAACGCAGTCAATAACTTTCAAGAACACCAGATCGAAATTTGACCAAACATTATTTATACAAATTAAAGACATAATACAGACCACACCTTCGAGTGGGAATGTCTAGTTCCCATACAATGTGTTGGGACCGATCGGATCGACTTGGTTGTGTTAAGCAGAATCTATGCGGCATCACTTAATCAACAATATTTGATTGTTTTAAATATGTTTTTTTTTTCAAATTGATAAAACTGTGACGTATTCGTTGAAAATTTCGTTTTTATTTGCCTTTTTCTGCATGTGAGATATTCGTTTTCGTCTTCCTATAAAATTCGAAGTCAAACTTATACATCACATATTATGTGCCATATACGTTTCACGCGAAGACTATTTTCGACCGAATATATCACAAGTGTGACATATGCGGTCGAATTTTTTTCTCGTGTGATATATACGTTCCGGGACAAATACGGTTCAACAGCGCACCACACAACACATGTACACTCATACACACAGTCCGCATGCGTGAAATAGTAAAACTATTGGTTTGTCAAATCACCTGTCAATAACCAGTGCACTGTAAATAATGTAAAACTAGAAACAGAATTTGATATGCATGTTATGGAGTATGGAATGTACAACAAATCCATCCTTTAACAAAAGACTGGCCATTGCTGCTCATTTGCTTAAAATAGAGTAAACGTATCTACTGACATAGCAGCAGTAAACCTCTCCACAAACATATCGTATGTGTCTAGAATTGGTAGTTGCAGTTCTAAACTACACGTGTTTATCAGTGGAACCTCTCGGGTTGAGTCGTCAGCAGCCAATTCTTCTCTATGGCGGAATGTGATAGAACCACCACAATCGAAACCAAGTGGTGGTATTTCATCAAGTCCTGTCAGAAAGGCGAGTAGAGATGGTAGATTGTCCTCTCCTCGAGAAATGAAAAAAAGAAGAAATGAAAAGATACAGCAAAATTACCAGCATTAGAATGTGTCTTTTTCCAGTAAGAATAACTTCAGTGCTAGAAGCTGCTCTGCCTATGATATCATTGACAAACGTGGATCCAGGGGTGGGCAGAGGGGTGTAGGTGGTCTGCTCCACCACCCCTAGGATTTCGGGAACATGGGGATTTTTTGCTGAATTTATGCAGAAATTGAGCGCCAGACAAGACACCAGTAGAAAATGACTGAAAAAACATGATGCTTGATTTGATGTTTAATTAAATACGTACTAATATATTGAGGCTAAGACACATGTTCTACTTTAAATTGTGCTATTCAGTAGCACAAGATGTAGTACTAGTATAATAATTATATGAAACCTTAAATACTCTTATCACAACTCGATGCTTCCTCCTTATCCAAGTTTGATCTGCTGACCAAATTAAATTACAGTATCTTATTCTATTTTGAATTTTTGAGTGATAACCATTTTATACTTTTAGCCTCAGTAACATTGACATTGACCCCATTAACAACAAAAGCAATCCCAAGTGAGGTCTTTGTATAAGGTTACTATTGGCCAAATTTAATCCTATACTCAATTCCTAGGTTATATGACAGAATGTAACTGCTGACGCCTACAAGAACGCCCTTCCTGTCATCCGCTGACATTCACCTATCTTAGAATCAGCAGGTCCAATTTGAAAACATGGTTATTAACTGCAAATTATAGCAAACTAACCATGCTATTTGATAACTATGCAAAATTAACTACGCAAACGTCTGAATTTCTTTGACTGACTTCCATGTCCAAAACCATGTCTCGCCACCATCACACCGTCCCATCCTCTTTCTTCTTTCTATTGCTTCCATCAGGACTAAATAAGGCCGGTTTGTACAGGCGAAATATGTCCTCTGCCGTTAAAGGTTGGTTTGTATATATGAAGAATGACTTCATAGCGTCGCCATGTGACTGGATTGCTTGCAAAACACCTAGAAGATTTTGAGGCCCTCTGAAAATCTGAAACATAATGACCATAAAAGATGATATGTACAATATTGTTGAACTTAAGTACATGTGCCTCTGCTTTGTATCCGTAGTACAGTACTATCACCGGTAAAAAACAGATTATTACACTGCGTATAAAAAACTAAAGTACAGCAGTCTATCACTGAAAAGGATGATCCCGCAGACTGAATTCGGTGTGGTCCGCAACTATCTGTAGCCCAGTCCCTGGTGTGACTGGACTAAACCAATTTGAATAATGAGGTCATCTTATAGTATCATTGCAACTAAATTATATGGATAATTACTTTTGAAACATTTATCGCATATACGGAGGATGGTGGCCACATCTTGTGTCCGTACGCTCAATCCATTCGCCAAGCATCGTTGTCGCATGATTCTGTAACTATGATTACGTCCAGAATGCTCGATCGAGTGGACAACAAAGTCAACAACAGAACGAGCGTCACTGTACTCTCTTCGTCTTAATGTCAACGATCTCAGTACTCTGTGCAAATGACGTAAACTTATATCGATTCCATGACTTTCCCTCAAAACGGTGACAATATTAGCATATGAAAGGCCTTCCAGAAAGTAATCTGTTATAAGACTATCCCTGTCTTCGTCCGTATTATTCATGTTTGTTGAGTACAAATGGCGTTTTAGTATCAGGGGTGCTAACTTAGTTGTTACCATAAAGCGGCAAAGATGAAACGGCCGTTTTGATTGGCTAAACTAAGTCGTGGCCTCAATTTAATAAGTTGTAGCCACAAGTTATTAAGTTGTGGCCTAAATTTAATAAGTTGTGACCACAAGTTAGTAGGTTGTGGCCACAAGATAGTAAGTTGTGGTCTCAACTTAATAAGTTGTGGCCTCAACTTAATAAGTTGTGGCCACAAGTTAATAAGTTGTGGCCACAAGTTAATAAGTTGTGGCCACAAGTTAGTAAGTTGTGGCCACAACTTAATTACTTGTGGCCTCGACTTAATAAGTTGTGGCCACAAGTTAACAGGTTGTGGCCACAAGTTAGTAAGTTGTGGCCTCAGCTTAATAAGTTGTGACCACAAGTAAATAAGTTGTGGCCACAAGTTAGTAAGTTGTGGCCACAACTCAACTTAATAAGTTGTGGCCACAAGTAAATAAGTTGTGGCCACAATATAAATGAAGTGTTGCGGATGTCACCTCTGTGCCACCGTACATGTGCGCTAGATTATCACATAAGTGATCTACATGTACGTAAAGACCGACTAAACACTATTGAATACCGTAAATAATATGACCGATTTTTGTCCTTAGTTGTGTCATGGACCTATGTCCACACAGACACATAGTTTATCTGATTGCTCTCCGTACTGTGTAAAATGTAGCTCCGCCCACAGACGCTTTAGTCATTCATTACCTGTATTCAATCGATACGCAACAAACACTGAAACGGCACGCTATTATGAAATCTGCAGTAATACTACGATATTTAATAATTTCTCATATTTATGCTCATCTCTGGATTTAGAAAAATCCTGGTTTAACTTTTATGTGCAAGCTGCGCTCTCTCTAAATTTACTGAAGATGTTTTGGCTACCCCTAAAGTCATTGCAGATAACATTACATGTCTTTTTTATACCATTTTTTACACTAAGTAAATCCTTGTGAAAGCTTTTATCCTGGTTAATGATTAGTGTTTAAGTTGTTATCTTACAAACAATTGAAGACATTTGTTTGAAACTTAACGCAATCTTTTGACTCAATGAAAAATAACCTAGCATTAAGCTCTGTAATTGTTGCATGAATGTTTTCCGAGTTATGCCCCCTTTATAAACTTAGAAAATTCTGGTTTAAGTTTGAATGCATTTTGCTTCCTGCCGAACTACTGCATATGATATTGGATTGCAACTTTGGGGCAATGAACACGATCAAGCACATCACGTTACATACCTCTTGCATCTGTTTTGGTAAATGCTTTTTAAAGTTCATATCCTGGTTAAAAGTTTACATCATGTATAATGAAAGTTGTCATGTCTACAACTATCTTCAGAAAGTTTAGATAGTTACTAGACATATCCTTATTAGCTTATAACAATTTCTCCTAGTTAGTAGACTTGACATGGATATTTCTTACTAAGATGTTCTTATACCAAGCATGTTTAAATAATTCCATTCCATTCGGAGAGGAAATCTGCAGTTATTACAGCTATTTAGTGTGTTGTATAGTCTCGTGGTCCTCTATCAGATTGGTTCAAATGTATGACCTTGTGGTTTGCATTTATTTGCTCGGCGAAAATGACGATCTCATAAATGCAAGGTTCAGATTTTAATTACATTTTGTACATTTGTATCGTGACTGTGATATTTTCTAGTTTTCCTCTAATTTGTTTTTGAAATAATTGCCATATGATAAAAACTGACTCCGCCCTTGCGTTTGATTTTTTCTCAGAGGCGTCTATAGGAAGCATTTCAAACCATGATTATCAGAAACCGATGTTATTACACAGCATCATTCCTAGGCCGACTATTTACCAGTTGTTTAAAGCACCTTCTTAGTTGTAAGGAGGCGGTGTTAATTTTTCCTATATCATTAATCATTGGCAAAGAAAAAATTGAACCAGGGGGTGTATGTAACTAGAGATTTGAAATATATTCACAGGAATGATTTGCATGTGAATTTAAGTGTGCTCAAAGAAAAGTTGTCTCAGCAAGAAATGGTCAAAAGAGGGCATGGCTCATTCCTCCGTGTGTCTAAATTAGCCACTTAAAAATTTGAATTATCTTTAGATACGCAGTCAGGGCTGGCCATTAGATCGGTTACCAATATTTATAATATTGTTAAAAGAGACATTGTCAAGAAAAATGTGGAAAGGAATGGAGCATAGTTCTTTTTATGTGTTTACATCATTTCGAGAAATCAGTAACTTTAACTTTCATGAAGCAGTTATAATGTATATACTATGTATAGCAATAAAATTTTCTCTCAAAGTGTTGTTGATGATGACTAGGAACTACAGTGTAAAAATGTACGACCATCATGACCCTTCTGTGTTTGCTGTCGTCACCTGACAGTGACTATATGACACGATAAAATAGTTACTGGCTTATTTAGCAAAATATTTGATTGAATCATCGGCGTAAAATTGTAGGAGCCGGCAACCTAAGGAAAAAACAACATCTCTGTTATACATAGTAAGTTAATTCATACATTGCCCTGTTTATAGACTGGCAAAACCTCTTGCACTTCGATAAGAAACAAATAATGTCAACCTGAAGACAACCGCTGATGTCAAGGCGGTCGTACAATGAAGGACGATCTTTTTTTCCTCCTATTTTAAAACATAATACTTATTTTAAAGTAGTTTTTTGGCATAAATGGCTAATAATACAGATTTGTTATTTACTAAGGTTATATTTTTGCGAAGTTGTAACTTCCAAATAGTATGATGTATAATCATAATTATAAAACCTACTGAATTGGTAAAAAAAATATGAACATGCGTATTTTAATAAATATATTCTTAATTCAAACATTATTTATTTGTTTATCAAAGCATGAACAAATACAATTCATATATAAACAGCATCCAGGATTGAGAAGAAAGCTATACAGCTTATATGAATCTCTTTCCTGATTATTACATTTATGAACTCATTTTCAGTAACAACAAATATGTAAATTAGACAAACTATTATGTTTGCTTGCAGTTTTTTCTTTTTACAAACATACATAACTGAAACAGATAACTATGTTTAGAACTTACAACTCATAGGTATAGTTACCAATTCAAAAATCTTATAAATATCAGGTGTGTGTGTGTGTGCGTGTGTGCGCGTGCGTGTGTGTGTGTGTGTGTGTGTGCGTGCGTGCGTGCGTGCGTGCGTGCGTGCGTGCGTGTGTGTGTGTATGTGATTTCTTTTAATGTATTATAATGCAGAATTAGAGAGGTTGAGAGGGAGAGAGGGGAGATAGAGAGGGAGAAAGAGAGAGACCTGGTTGCCTTGGTGTCTGGTGTAGTGGGATACATCTTTAAACTTTGTGGAATATTACATGAAGCGCCTTGTGTTCTGTATGTATTTGTGCACTTGTAAGAAGACAGCAATATTGGTTCCCGTCCAACTTTCTGTCTTCAATACCATTATACCATTTTCTAGTCTTATACAAGTTTTATATTTTTACACTTTTATTTCAAATAAACCCGTCTGGCATGCCCGCATGTTCAATCCAAATGTTGTTGTATGTTTTTATTTCCCCCTTTTGTGACAGAAATAAACTGCAAAGGCTTGGAGGCGCAAATATAAATATTGGTGGCATCAGTCTTGCTTCGATCTCCATTTAAGAGAAAGGATGCAGTAATATAATCGGAATCAATTGAGCTTATTCTGTTTATAAATTCAGTACGCTCTCTCTGATAATGAGGGCACTGAAAAAGAAAGTGGTGAGTAGTCTCCGTTTCTCCGCATATACACAGCGGGCTGTCAACAATATTTTTTGAGAAAAGACGTTCATTCAATGAAATGCAGTGCGTTCTAAGTCGGGTGTGTAAGATCTGATTTTTACGATCACCTACTTAGTAATAGCTAGGGACCTTTTCGATCTCTGTATTCAACCTGCATTTAAGGATAGTTAGGCTTTGATAATGTCTGTGTTCGAGAGGTAGTTCATTCCAGTCTGAGATTGTCTGGGGCATAATGGAGTTTGTGAGTAGAGATGTGTATTACATTGTATGGTTCTGAGGTCATTTGCATTCCTTAGATTACATGCGGAAGTGTTTCCAACTGGATTAGGCATCATGGATAACAGATATGAAGGAGAAATACCATTACATTTTATAGAACAGTATTAATCTGTGCTTCTTCCTTCTATCTTTCAGAGGTTGAAATCTGGTTTCTTTATAAAGATGATGGAAAGAAACAAGTTTGGTTGTCCCAGATATAATTCTAAGAGCTTCTAGTTGAATCTTCTCAAGTTCGAATTCTTCTTAAGTGGAAACGTTATCCCATACAACGTCAGAATATTCAAGTAGAGGCCTTATAAAAGAAATGTAGATGGTTTCTAAAGATTTCCGGTCCAGTACAAACTTTAAGCTTCTCATGATGTAAATTCTTTGCCATGCTTTTTTTCTTGATACTCTCTATATGTTCGTGCCATGACCCATCGCTTGAAAAAGTAACTCTTAGGTGTTTGTGTGATTTTACTTCACTAATCTGCGTACCATTCATTGTGAGAGGAGGGTGACTGATTTTATTGATTTTTCAAGATATCAAGAGGGATTAAGTTTTACCAGGATTAAAGTCCAGCAGCCAGTCGTTTGCCCATTTGGAAATCTTCGAGAGGTCCGAGTTAATGGTGGTGGCTGCATCAGCTGGGTTATCGACAACTATATATAAACTTGTATCGTCTGCAAAAAGACGAATAGTAGATTTAATATCTGTGACAATGTCATTGAAGGAGAGGACCGCGGATTGATTTGTACAGTAATATAGTAAATATCTGAAATATAAATACTGTAAATGTACACCGAAATACGTCCTATACATGTATTATGCAGCGATTATCAATGTATTCACTGACAAAAATATTCATTCAGAACAACCCTATTACAATGGCCACGTGCGCGTCTCCAATCATAGATTAAAGGAAATAAATCGAACACCAAAACCCGGCCTAGACACTGTCCAAGGTTCAAGACCAAGCCACGATTAAGCTTCAAGCCTTACATAAGAGATTTCGTGCATGCCTGTATCTAAGTTTTAATTTCTGATGCTTAGTTTTTACCTTTTTCTAAGCAAACAGTCTAAATACTGCTCAACGTTTTTCATGATAAAATTATACAATAAATGTGTTCATGACTTTAGCCAGATAATTAAATAACATCGAAGGTAAGTAAGACCTGTTATCTTGTTTAGATCATACCGATTTCATTTGGTGAGCTCCGCAAGCCCATGGAACATTGCATAAAAAAATCTTACCACTATGCCACAGTCTGTGGGGTGTAAAATTGAAGTCATTTGGTGAAAGCACTTATTCGACACTGGCGCAGACGAATGAGAGCCAGGTAAATAATGTCGCACAATAAATAGTTAAATAGAAATCCAAATTAGTTACAAAACAAGAATAGAAACATGTAAATAACATTTGGAGGTATAAGGATAAAAATTATGACATCTACTGATCCTTACTAGAAGCCTGAAAACTGCCATCAAAAGTAAATACATACAAAACAACACACAATGGTTTAAGGACTACATATATGTTATGGCGTACATGTGCACGTTTTGAAGAACAGGGACATTTTATTTGGCAACTTTGCATGGTCTGATAAAATAGACGTCTGACTATCAAATAAGAACTTTGACATCAAAATATTAAAGTATTCATTAACGGGATACTCCCTTTAAACCGATGTCAAATAAACAAATTCAGAAGCACAAATAATAG
>JAFMSR010000014.1:21451380-21479390 GCA_022818135.1 Saxidomus purpurata
GGTGTCGAAGGTACTACAAAGCTCACCTCGAGAGGTCAACGCGAAACTATCCTATCTGCTTCTATTTCTATATACACTTTGGATAGTTTCGCGTTGACCCCTCGACCTGCACTAAGCATCACCTCTCGTAGATTCCGTCCGTTAGCCTCCTCACCTAGGGAAGCCTGGAAGTTTGTGAAAATTCAAAAATTGGCATGACTGGGGAATAGCTTGAAATAAATGAAGGTGCAGCCACCTATTTTTAGCGGGGTACGATGGCATCATGTTCCCCTACAAAAGGTGTTCAAAAATTTCATTCCAGTCAAAAAGGAAAACCTCGGCATGGTGCTGTTATAGTGCATCCAGACAGTGCAGGCACACTTCACTATCGCCTATTTTGTTTGTTCTATAGTGACTGGCTTCGTTCATAGTACTGGCTCTTGAAGTAATAATTGCACGTGCTGCTGCGTTTGAGTGACTCAAGTTTCACTTGTGGTATTAATAACTGCGAATACCACGTGGCATTTTGGCTAAGAAGGGGACTTAGGGGGAAAAGGCGGATGCAAATGCAGGTAGTTTTTTGTCATTAATTACATTGAACATACTTAAATATGAGGACCGTGCCATTTGAATAAATAACACACACTTGCTGAAAACAGCCGTGTTTTGTCAAAAAGTGCAACCGAGTATTTGTGAGCCAAACAAATTTTGGTAGCTAAAGAGGGGTCACATTTTACAAATCTTATATTACTAATCTATAAACTACTATTCTTACTGACCTGCTATTTTTAACTAAATAAGGTTGTTTTCAGAAACGAAAGATAGAAGTGAGTGTGTGTATTCATATGGCACGGCCCTCATGTACTATTTATTTATTTTATCTAAAGGTGTTTTGTGATATTTAGGATAAGAAAGTTACCAGCGAATCCCATATCCGCCATTTTTCCTGGACCCGTCCTTACCCAAAATGTCCCGGCAAAAACGACAAACTATTACATAATTTAATAATTGTGGCCACATATATTATAGTTTATTTCTGTCTTAACAGCATATACATTTACAGTACATAAACATGAATAAAACATAAAACAAATGTTTAGCTGCCACTCAATATTGAGTTATAGGAGACTATTTACGTATTATCACAGTCATGTGTACATTTTAAAAATAAAATGATTACCTAAACTGAGATAAAAGATGACAACATCTTCAAATAAAAAGAAAATTAATAATATGAAAGATTATTTCTAGTTTTAATAATTTTAAAACAGGTTTTGGCACTGACATTAATTTACCATTTCTTTGTTGGAGAATATAAACTTCAATTAGCAGAATCTGACCAGTTACAGAAAGATTCATCTATCAGCACTGCTTCAGCAACTAAAACATCTCTGATAAACTAAAAATATGCAGGACAGTGCAACAGAACGTGTACATGTATTTCATTTTCTACATGAAGTTCACGAATCGGACATATATTTTGTTCAACCGGAATAGTTTGAAACCTCCCAGTTTCTAATTTAGTTAATGCAGATCTATATTTGACAGATAATAGAGGCGCAATATACTCTTCAGTTTCAAAATCTTGCTTAAACTAAACAATTTATATGTTCTAAGCTGATTTCCTCCTCTCCCAGCCGACCCTATTTCCCTCTGTATGTTAGTTTTCCATTTCCAAGTCATGCATTTCTACCAACTGACAAATGCATGGTAGATGTAGTTATGTTACACTCTGTAAATGACTTCATAACAATTTTGTGATAAAGTTATTCAAGCTTCTTACTAACTGAGCTAGTAGACATGTGGAATGTCGTATTTTTAATATGTTTTGCTTCTTCAAAATGTGCACTTTATTTCTCAGGATCTTTATCTAACAAAAACGTACAATATGTTTTGTGTGGCCTAAGCTCAAGTAACTACATGTAACCAGTACAATGTAAGTTTTGTAGGTCAACGATGTTTTACTTCAGTGTTAGATTATATTTACTGTGATTTCTGTACTGCTTCAAGCTCTACACATCAACCGTTCAGGGGTAGTGGACGCCTCGCGTGTTTATACAAAATACTTCATGCGTTTATTTAACATGTTCTTTATAATGTGTACATAGGATAGGCATTAATGCGGTTTTATATACCCATAGTTAACGCGAGTTAAGAAACCGAAATAATGGCAAGCACAGGTAAAGATGACACGGATTACACCACAATAACAACAGTATTAGTATTTTTGCTGACTTTTCTGTTGGTATTTTTGAACACAAGACGCCAAAAGAGAGTGCCACCGGGTCCAGCCTTGTTTCCAGTTGTCGGGAATTTACCGTCATTGGTCACAAAAGATACACTAGGCAGACTGGACGAACTCCGGAAGCAATATGGTGACATATTCGGATTGTATGCTGGTGGAAAGTTGATGGTGTTTCTGAATGGATATAACACCATTCACGATGCACTGGTAAAGAAGGGCTCGTTATTTATGGAAAGAGCTAAACCAACATTCGACAAAGAGGAAGTGTATCACGTGAAAGGGTTAATATTTACGGAAGGAACCGCATGGAAAGAAGGTAAAAGTTTTACACTTGCAGCGTTACAGGAAATCTGCTACAGTGATAAAGGGTTTGTTGAAAACTTGGTGGACGACGAAGTGACACAGCTGAAAGAAATCTTACTAAACTTTGAACATCCATTTGATATAGAAAGATATCTAAATTCAAGTGTGGCAAATATAGTTTTTCAAGTCGTCTACGGACACAGATTCGAGTTGAATGATGACAGATTATTTTGGTTTCAACAGACAATCAGGGATTTTTCCAACGAGTATTTAAAACGGGAGGTTGTTCTTAACTGCCTTCCTATGTTACAACATCTTCCAGGGGATATTCTTCGTATCCAGAATACGAGAAACCAGTTTGCAAAAGTTATGGAATTTCTGACAGAGTTTATAGAAAATCTGAAAAGCAAAACTAGTAATAGAAACTGTACTTATGTAGAAAGTTACTTGGATCGAATAGCTGCCAACCAAAGTAATGAAATAGACAGTTCATTGGATGAAGACAATCTGAAAATTGCAGCATATCACCTCATTGTAGCTGGGATGGAAACAACTGCAGCCACTATTAGATGGACACTGCTTTACCTAATTCGAAATCCGCATATTCAAGACAAAATGTTCGCGGAAATGACTAGGGTAATCGGACATGAGCCGCCTTCAGTTGCAGACAGAAAGCGACTGCCATACGTACAAGCGGTGGTATTGGAGGGACTCCGCATATCTCACGTGGCGCCATTAGCAATGCCTCACACAGTTCTACAAGACACGTTGTTTCATGGATATCTGATTCCAGAGCAGTGTACAGTGATTCCAAACTTGAGTACGGCGCTGAAGGACCCATCCATTTGGGAAAATCCAGAGGAATTCAGACCTGAACGATTTTTAAATGAAGACGGAAGTGAAGTAAATGTCCCAAAAGAATTCATACCATTTTCGCTTGGCCCAAGGTCGTGTCTTGGCGAGACCTTAGCCAGATTAGAAATATTTCTTTTTACCGCGGGACTCGTTCAAAAACTGAAATTTCTGCCAGAGAAAGACGAAGCTCTTCCAGATACAAGAGGAGAGCTTGCAACAACACTAAATGCAAAAGAGTTTAAAATGAGGGTTGAACCTCGCTAAACTTTTGTCTCGAGACAGTTTCAAACGACACCTGGACTACTTTTTGAGATTAGCTTCAGGATGTTGCTTAACTTCTGGATATAGTTGTGACTTTTAATTTAAAAAAATTGTGTAAGCGCCAACACCTTAATTAATTTCGATACTATTACATTAACACTGGTTTTGCATTAGAAATCATTATATAACCACATGCTTGACTTGGTTTTTATTTGCTTCTTCCACATTAAACGCATTTGAAAAGGGTTAAGTGCACCCGACATTGACAGTTTACCTGTATTGCATCTTCATAAAAGATTTACAAGTTCGTAAGAGGCAACATGTTAAAGTTGGTAACACTGTAACGTGCATTTTAGTTAGTTTAGTTTTACAATAAATGAAATACTGTTGGACCGGTCATTAAACTCCAAAAATAGATGTAACTAGAATTTCAAAACCGTTGATTTTTGTCAAAACACCATTAAATATAGATATAATTTAACATGTCATATTGACATAACATATTGAGAAATATACAGAGATGAATACTTCACAAAATTGTTAAAATGTAGAATGAGGAAATTGAGGAAATTGTGGTAAGAAACAGATCAAATTTGGTATAAAATATCAAAACAACAAATATTTGTTAAGTTTGTAATTTTTTATTGAAGTGCAATCCATATTTTTATGAACAGAACACATTTGATACACAACATGACAAAAAGCAATGTGTAACTGATACACTTTTGATGATGGTGCCACATATATTGAAATACTATCAAAATTTTAAAGACAAAAACTTATGAATATTTATTGACTGAAGTGCTAAAATTCCAACTTTTTATAACAAATATTGAAGGCTTTAAACAGTGTGCAAACAAGAGAACAGACTCTTGAGATTTACAAAAATGAATGGCTTATGAAAATCGACCAATCTGTTACAAAGTTACGTATATATATAAATTTTGCTAGTTACAATAATTATGCATAAATTATGCAAATGCACTTAATTTTACATGCTTGTATTTTAGTCTATAGAATTAAGATATTTTGAAAAGAAAGACCGCGGATTCATCAAAATTAGAAGTAACCTTAATAGATTCTAATTTTTGCATGTGTCTTTTCACCTAATTAATATTCATGAGCAATGCTGACATAAAAATTTAGATGGTATTCATAAATGTGCTCTTTAATTCGATACCTCAATATAAACTGTAGCATATTTGCTTAAAAAAATATGACATAATTATTTGACCCATAAAGACCTTTTGTTGTGTTTCGCATCATATAAGTATAGATTAAGGTTTGTAACAAGGACTTGGGCCATACCCTTAAAGATAATGAATTTTGAAATGAGTTAAAAACTGTAACACATTTCAGGAAAGATTTTTCACCCAAACCTGAAAGAGTAAGCCAAACATGAGTAATAACCCATACATTTACCGAAATATCATATGTTGTGTTGCTGCTTTTTGGGTGGATAGCAATTTATTATAAAAGGTTAAAATGTTGATATAATAATAGTATGTTTTGAATGACAGATACATTTTTCTCAATAAATATTATTTTTGAACAAAATGCATTTACTTATTATTTTACACAAACTTAACCAATTTCTAAACACTTGAGGAATAAGATGGCCATGAATGACCTATATCACTCACCTGAGTACCAGTGCACTAACCTCAGGAAGGCACTGGTTGCTAGGGGAAGTGAATGGTTGCTAAGGAAGTCACTTGTTCCAAGGGAAGTCAGTGGTTGCTAAGAAAGTCTCTTACAGGTTGGTAAGGAAGTCAGTGGTTGCTTGGTAAGTCAGTGGTTTCTATAGGAACTCATTGGAAGATAGGTTTCTCCTATAACTCTATATAAAGACAAGGGACTCCCCCCCACCCACCCCCTCCCCTGTGGGCATTGTCAATTTTGACCAAAGGGGCATGATTTGAACAAACTTAATAGAGGACCACTAGACAATGTAACAGAACAAATATCTAAGTGCTACACAAATGTCTAGGCCTTTTGGTTTTGGAGAAGAAGACTTTTAAAGGTTTTCCTAAATATGTCTATGCAAAACAAGTGCAGGGTCAATTTTGACCCCAGGGGCATGATTTAAACAAACACTGAAGAGGTCCACTAGACACTGTTACACTTTTAACCATTTTTGTAAGTCTTTCCTTTACCAAGTGAATCCCCAGGCAGAGTCAATTTTGACCTTGGGGGCATGATTTGAGCACACTTTGAAAAAGTCCGCTAGACACTGCTACACACTACATATCTAGGCTCTAGACCTTGTGGTTTTGGAGAAGAAGATTTTTAAAGGTTTTCCTAAATATGTCTATGCAAAACAGGTGCAGGGTCAATTTTGACCCCAGGGGCATGATTTAAACAAACACTGAACAGGTCCACTAGACACTGCTACACACTAAATATCTAAGCTCTAGACCTTGTGGTTTCGGAGAAGAATTTTTAAAGATTTTCCTATAGAAACCTATGTAAAATCAAGTGACCCTCTGGGTGGGGGTCAGTTTTAACCACTGGGTGATGATTTTAACATTTTTGGTAGAGGTCCACTAGCCAATGCTACATGCCAAATATCTAATCTTTAGGCCTTGTGGTTTTGGAGAAGAAGATTTTTAAAGGTTTTCCTGTATAATTATGTAAAACAAGTGACCCTCTAGCAGGGCCAATGTTGACCCCATGGGCATGATTTGAACAACTTGGTGGAGGTCCACTAGACAATGCTATTTACTAATTTTTTTAGCTCTAGGGTGGCTTTGGAGATGAAGATTTTTTAAAGATTTTACTATAGACAATATAGAAACCTATGTAAATCAAGTGACCTTCCAGGTGGAGTCAATTTTAACCAAGGGGTCATGATTTGAACAAGTTTGGTAGAGGTCAACAAGGCCAAATATCTAAGCTTTAAGCTTTGTGGTTTCAGAGAAGATTTTTTTTTTTTTTTCATAGTTCTGCATGGAATGGAGTTCTTTGAACAAGTTTGGTAGAACTTCATGCAAGGAACATCTCTGCCAAGATTCATCAACATTGGGCCAGCGGTTTCAGAGGAGATGTTGTTTGAAATAAAAGTTGACTGATGACATACTAAAAATTGGCAGTTGTGTGGCTATTCTTTTATTCTCTCTGTTGTACTTTTTAGCCACATAAGCTCCACGAAAGCAAAACTAGACATACGGAATGAATGACATCAAAGAGAATTAACTGTAACCCCGTTATTGCCTTAGCCACTTAACCCCCACCTTTTGGGCTTAGACGTAGAGATGATGGACAATCATCCATCCTTAAAGCTCACCTGGGCACAAAGTGCCAGGTGAGCTAAAAACTAATTTTCTAGTTGTAGGGTATTCTCCGTTGAGCATGTAATCTATGTGTCTGATTCAAATAGAGTGGTGGAACCTATGCTGGCGGTATCCCTATGCTGGTGGTATCTCCGAAAAATGGCTATTTACAGAAAAACAGATGAAGAAAATATTTTCAGGGTATATTCAGCATTGTCAGTCAATGAAATGCTTTTACAGCAAACATAGTGATAGCATCGCCTGCAGCTCTGTGATGTCACAGCAGTCGATACAATTGTACTTGATCCATTTTGCTAGAAAAATTCTTAAATATAGACATCAAAATCACCCAGTTAAAGTTAGCATTTTTTATAAAACTTATTTCTTTTGTATAAAGATATATATTCTATGGAAACTGTTATCTCTTGTTAGTTAATATTTAGGTTCTAAAAACTGTTTCCCACCTGTTGGTTGTCAAATACCACATACCGCCAGCATTGGTTCTTTTCGTGGTGAAATTTCAAGTTTTGACATGTGTTGTGTCAATAGCTCCCAGAACGACATAGTCACGTGATGACGCACATCAACATCATGTTTCAATTTAGCAGGGATAACATTATGTTTTCGCTGAGGCAAATCAAAATGGTTAGGATTTCCTGCTTTCTGAACAGCTGATATACATTAAAAATACCTCCAGCATGGGTTCCACCACTCTAAGTAATACCGTAAAGTGTAGAAAAAAAAAGGCAATGGTTGGCAAATAACAAAAAGATATACCGGGTATTTACTGAATATTAACATGATAAAGCTTATGTATTTCCGATACAAAAGTCATAAACAAACATTGCTTTAAAGAATACAGTAAACTCTGTTTATTACAAACTCCTTAAGGTCTATAAAATTTGTTCCTTATATTTTGAGTTCCTTATATCCATATACGGTATCAAACAAATTCCTTATCTTCAATGTGTATATATCAAACTAAAATACATGTACATAACAAATGTATTTTGAAGTAAAATGTAATAAAATTCGTTTACCTACCTCCTTTTGCAGATTTAAAAAGATATAAAATTGTTAGTCTTCGTTCAGTTTTAAAATGTATTATTTTTTCAAGTGTTTTTTTTTTTCAGCCATTAAAGTAACAATGGTCTGATGACACTAGACTGCAGTGGATCTATCCCCATTCATCTTAATACATTGTGTCCACATACACTTAAGATAGATACAGCACGCTTTTCACACCTGCTTATTTACATGTACATTGTACACATCAATTTTTTGAGGTATTGCTTGCAAACAGTAAATTCAATAATCATCTCAATATATACAAACCGTTCATTTTCATAAAACTTAAATAAACTTGAAATTAAACTGTTTTAGTAGTCCTAAATATCAGTGAGTTTTGATGTGTACACGAAAAATGTCATGTTAACTGCACAGCTGCCATAATTTTTTGTTAAGTTTTCATTTTGGAATAATGGACTATAAGACAAGTGTGCTTTGAAAAAAAACAATGCAGAAGTCAAAAGAATAATGCAAAGTTAACATATTTTTTAACTCATCAGAACATATTTGTACATGTAATTCGATAGCCATGTATCTAATTTGAAATAAAGGAAGGTAAACAGTGTGGGCCTCATTAGTTAAATGGTTAGGGCATTTGCCTCTGGAACGATAGGTCCCAGGTTCGAATCCCAGCCCAAGCGAGGTGTGTCCTTGGGCTAAGACACTGATGCCACATGTGCCTCAGTACACCCAGCTGTAAATGGGTAGTAGTGATGTCAAACTTGCTGTCTCTCTCTTGCGAGTGTGATGACATCTGGAATAAGTGTTTGAGAGTGGTTCAATAAGCTACAAAGCTTTCTTCGTAATTGAACTAAAATAAATTTGTATAAACTAGAGCTATCACTAAATGTGATTAATACCCCCAAAAGACTGCTTTATAAACTGAGAAAGTTCGTAGTAACAGAATACCTTGCAAACAAACTAAAAAGAGATATTGTTCTTGGCAATAACTCTGTAATTTGTCAAGATGGAGTTATGGTTCTTGTACACTGCACTTCCTCTCATTGTGCTTGACCATTGTATGAAGTTGTATTGAATTCCAACCAATAGTTTTCGAATAATGCTCCGGACAAGTAAAAGTAACAAAGGGCAATAACTCTGAAATGAGTCAAGATAGAGTTATTGTTCTTTCGCACTGCACTTCCTCTCATTGTGCTTGATCATTGTATGAAATTGTATTGAATTCCAACCAGTAGTTTTCAAGTTATGCTCTGGACAAGGAAAAGCAACAAAGGGCATAACTCTGTAATTAGTCAAGATGGAGTTATGGTTCTTCTGCACTGCACTTCCTCTCAATTTGCTTGACCATTGTATGAAGTTGTATTGAATTCCAACCAGTAGTTTTCAAGTTATGCTCCGGACAAGGAAAACTAACAAAGGGCAATAACTCTGTTATTAGTCAAGATGGAGTTATAGTTCTTGTGCACTGCACTTTCTCTCAATGTGCTTGATCATTGTATGAAGTTGTATTGAATTCCAACAAGTAGTTTTCAAGTTATGCTCCGGACAAGGAAAATGCAACAGACCGCCCGACCGACCGACCAACCACCAGGTGACTCCTATATACCCCCCTAAACTTCGTTTTGGGGGTATAACTAAACAAAGAAGGAAAAAATCAGGCCAAGAAGAAAAGTTCTTTATATTGATCAGTCTTACATTATATCCAGAGTTGATAAATACGGAGTTTACTGTATTCTTAAATAATTCAAAACTTATATATCATAAATTATATATCAATGATGTACAGTTCATTCATTACACAAATAAAGCTATAATGAAATTACAATGTTACTTTGATACAAACACATTTGTCTCCCTATTCTTGTACAATAACTCCATGAGCAATGAAACAACCAGAACACACCAGGTCCTGTGATATGCACAACTAATCTTGATATATCCAATCGCAGATGCAGACAAGAGGGGCCAAATTTATATTAAAAACTTGTGACCTTGACCTTTGAGATATAGATCTTAAGTTACACTATGCACAAATATACATCATACTGATGCTTCCTGCAAAGTTTTATCGAAATCCAGCAAGGGGTTTTCGAGATGTAACCTGGACAAGCTAAAGGTGGATGGAGCCCTTTTGAATTTGACCAGAGTTATGAAAAATCCAAATACATGTACCTAAAATTACACTTCATACTGCTACTTCCTGAAAACTTTTATTATGATCCAGCCTCTATTTATAGTTTTGTGTCCTTGAACTTCGAGGTAGTCTCCCTCCCTCTCTGTGTTTATGGTCTACACGATCACCCTGGTCATAGTGCTGAAGGAATTTAAGCTATCTTTTGAGCTCCTCTTTCCTACCAAACAATTTCTTACCCATGGTGGTACAATCTGGCCACACACATTTTAATGACTGATCATAGAGGGGATATATCTTAAGTAAATTCATGAGGTAGTGACTCCAAGTTATGATATGCACAACCAGATTTCGTACTAATGCTTCCTGTGGAATTTTCTAGCCAGGAGTTGAGAAGAGCAAGAGCGGACCAGTTTTTCTATTAATACATGTAGTCCCAATGTTGAACTGATGCTTCCTGTCAAGTTTTATCAATATCCAGAAAGACTTAATTGAAATGAATCCCGTAAAAATTAAACCAGACAGACAACCAACAATGCTAAAACCAATAAGTCTCCCTAAGAGGGGGTACACATAACAACATTTAAATTTTGTTCTAAGGTGAAATGTATTGCCCACTCTAAAAGCAAAACAAACCAAAATATTACTGTACAGTTACAGAAACCAACAACAAAAGTATGCCAAAATAAGTATTTAAATTGTACAGTCTAACCTGCAATAGCAGTCACCTATATATAACGTGACCCTGTCTGTAATGGCCAGTCTTAGGTGCGACGGCGGGAAATCAGTCTAAATGTAACCTGTTTATAGCGTAACCTTGTTTAACGCGGTCAGTGGCCACTTATTTAAGTCTGGAACTGATTATATAACGGCCAATGACAAAAAAAAACAGCGTGCAAGTATTACGGCAATTAGCCGGAAGCATTAAAAAGCTGATTGAAACCGATTAAATGTGGATTATGATCATTAAAAATGTGTGAATAATACATAAATTTTAGAGGTTTAGATCAATTATGTGAGTTTGTTTGGTTTGCTTGATATTGAGCAATCAATGAGCGATGTCATTTTTATGCATGAGATTTTTTATGAATTTCCGTGATTTTGCGTAAGTTTGATCGAAAACTTTTCAGGTTAATTGAAACATCACTAGGTATAAAAATCTATGACAAGGCAGTCTGTATGCCAGTTTTATCCCCAGTATGTCTTCACCTAAACGTAAAGCGCTTTTGTTAAAAGAACCAGTTTGTGTAATGAAAGCGTTTGAATGTGGGAATAGGTCTCGAAAACTTGCTGATCAATTCTGTGTGGGAAGAACACAGATTGAACAAACCATCAAAAGGAAGGCTGAATATTTGTCTCAGTATGAAATTGACACAAATTACATTAAAAGCATTAATGAGTGTATCATATAAATTGATATGCCATATGTGTAATGTAATAAACTACTGTAACTAGATATTGTCTTATTTTATCAAATTTTTATCATATCCTTGTCAACCTGGATATGTGGTCACCTGTCTATAGTGGTCACTTTTGGCGAGTCCCCTTGCTGACCGCTATAGGCAGGTTAGATTGTACTCCGCATATACATGTGTACTTTATTCATAATAACTTTTATATCATTCAGTATTGTTATCATTACATACACACAATTCTATTATTATCACAATGGCACATGTAAAACATTTACCTTAACAGTATCAGTGGAATGTTTTAATCATATTTGAGCATTTCATGGGCAAACTAGGCATTGCCAAACACTATTGTACACACACTTCAATTTGATTCTAAACCTGGCAAAAAAGAAATGCAAATGCTGATGTCCTAGTGATTGTTCCCTAATTAGCCATTAAATTGCATTTAGTATAATTTATTAATTTTCTAAATGTACTTTCCAATACCAATCTACTAATAGCATTTTTGCATACCGGTAATCTGATTTTTTTGTTTTATTGCAAACTTTGTTTGAATCAGTTTAACTTGACTTCAAAAAGTTGCAAAATTGCTGAATTTTTGTTTACATGTATTCACTTTATCTTAAAGTTTGAAATCATCCCATGCGTGAATACTTTACAGTGATTTTCCCTGAATTACCAATTAAAATTTAAACCATTAACTGATTAATATACAGTCCATGAAATCACGTGGGTGTATACAGTGTTTGCATTTCTTTTTTACCGGGTATACAAAATTCTAATTTGGTTTAAACAGTATTTTATTGATAAATCACATGTAAGACATACTCTTACAAAACAGCATAAAGGATTGAGTAGAAAGCTCTAGGCTTATTTATAAACTCTCTCCTTAAATATTCTAATTTAGTAAATTCAGCAATATTGCACCAAGCCCTTTAGTCTTGAATACAGGAACTATTAAAGCAGAAACAGATACAATATATTATATATCTGTAACTCTGTACACAGGAACAGTATTCAAACTACGTACTAAAGCACTAGTATATAAAACTGCAAGCTTGTAGTTCTCAACTGGCTCATGTTCTTAGATATTCTCCACATTAATTAGTTTTTGCTGTTACATCAGGATTGATTTGTAATGAGAAAGTACTTTGTGCAGCTATGTCGAGTTCAGCCTTAATACTGTTCTTTCAGAAGTCAATCTGAATTTATTTAAAATAAATATATTCAGTTTTGTAATCATTATATATATAGTGTTTATAAGGAAGTTTCAAAGACAGCTACATGGAGGGATGTTGAAAAGGTGACATTAAGTGTGACCTTAATCTTCAGATGACACAGTTGGAATATGGGTTCTACAAGACAGTGCTCAATGGCTCAGTGAGGTTGGAATGTACTAGTATGTTTTCCAGACTATCTTAGTAAGAACAGGGTCCATATATTACGGACCCCTTTAAGATGAACGTTTTACCCCAGTTTCATGAAAATCCTTCATTAGGTTTAGAAGATATGAGGCAGACACAAAAAACCAATGACCCATAAAAGTGGCTTTAAACTTCATTTATAGGGGTATAATAAGGTCCATAACAAAATTTGGCCAAGTGATTCTGAAAAGAATGTTGTTTTTTATATTTTCTATGGAAAAAAATCATGAATTGTTATTTGAAAAACTGATCAATGGTTTCGGAAATTTTGGACAAGAAGACTTTTGAAGCAAGCCTGGCAGCTAAGTCCATTGATGAATTGTACAAACTTTATTAGTTTGTTATCCAAAGAACATATCTGTGAAAATATTTGAAATCATGCCAGTGGTTTATGACATGAAATTATTTAAGGTTTATTGTTTCATTTTTTAGTCTTTGTAAAACAAGTAGCTGCCAGACTGGTCCTAATTTTGACACAAAGGGCATGATTTGAACAGAACTGCTAGAGGACTGCTAGACAACACTGTATGCAAAATATTTGTGCTTTTGGTCTTGCAGGTCTGCATGAAATAAACAAAGCTTTCCTTTATAGATCTACATGGAATTGAATTAATATTCCTTTGCAGCTTGCTTGAAAGCAAAATGTGGATATGGATGAGAATAGCCTGAAGGATGACAGACATCTAACAATTCTAAAAGCTCCCCATGATCACCATGTGCAAAGGCGAGCCAAAACTGCTATCTAGTCAAGAACTACAGTAAGAAAATTGAAATAAATAAATGTGTCAGTAACTACAATATTCACATATAAACAACAACAGTTGATCACAGCAGCTGATATGGTTCAGATCAATATCAGAGCGTTCATAATACACAATATAAATATCCTAGCCTAAAATAAGGTAGAAAAGAAAAGCAGAAATATAAGCTAAATATTCTGCAAAGACCCATTCTGACAATCTTTTATTCATTCAGAAAAAATATTATATTCAATTAACTGTTTTCAAATAAAAAAAGGCAAAAATATAGCTCTAGGTTAACAAGTAATAACAAATAAACAGCCAGTACAGGTGTAGCACTAGTAATTACAAAAAGAGACATGCTGTATCAAATCCAACTGCTAGAATGCACGACCCAGAATTTTTTGGATAGGATTAAAATTCACTTATACCATTATAAACATCATGCCACTAAAATTTCCATTATTATCTTAGATACAAAAATAATCAATGTTGTGTTTAGATCAGACTGTGGTCATGCACAGGCTTGTTTGACACTTGCTTGTCAAGAACCCAGTTGCTGGTTTTCACACAGCCTTCTTCAAAGACTACAAAGGCTTAAAATACAACTGATTGGAGAGTGGAACACATGTGTCATCTGCTATAGAACATGCTTTAGACAGGAAATTTGTTCCAGAAAACAGAACTTCAAAAATCACATTAAAATCTGTAAATTATTAAACTTGGCTCAAAATATTATTGTAATCAAGTAATTTTTAACAACTGGCTGACTAGTGAACATGCAAGTATCATTCTTGACACAATTCAATTCTTCTCTAAATGTCATATATTGATATGTTATTGTTTCCTGGATTGCTGTTAATAGTGACAAAGGTATGACCAAACAAATGAAATTCACAAAGGGAGATAACTTGTAGGTACTAAATTCCTGAAGGTACGGTTATGGTTCTTGCATTTTGAACTTTAACCAGTTATGCTTTGGTCAAATAGTCAGTTAGTTCTTTAGTACTATATTCACTGTCTATTGATAGTGTTTATTGCTACCTACATATTGTATCTATGTCCCTTGCTGGAAATCAATGATGGATATAATGTTATGGGCAATTTAAGTTAGAGTGTGATGGACACACATACACATGAAGACATGGATATCTTAACTTTTTGATACTTAAATGGCTCTCCTAGTGTTCATTCTGTGAAATCTTTAACAA
The DNA here is from genome assembly GCA_022818135.1 of Saxidomus purpurata. NCBI lineage: Eukaryota > Metazoa > Mollusca > Bivalvia > Venerida > Veneridae > Saxidomus > Saxidomus purpurata. The sequence continues at coordinate 21,466,246 of JAFMSR010000014.1, forward strand.
TATTAGAGAAAATCTTAGTCACATTAGAGACTGAATGTGTAAAATTTGCAGCTACATTTAGCAATTGTCCTCCAAGCTACACAGGTATCCTCAAAAAAACAACAGAAAAGTGGTTCTTAATTGTCACCGTACATCTTTGCAGGCAACGGACACAAAAAGCATTTATAAAGAAGACTATGTTAAGAAGATTCAAATTCATCATCTGACGTATCCGACATCAATGGCATCCTATCTGACTTGGAGTATCGAAAGCTGTGAGGGAGTGAAAAACCAGTGATAGAACGCAGTCTACGCTTGTGTTGTCTATGAATCTGACATGCAGCTACACTGAACACTCCGCCAACCAAACCAATAAACAACAGAATTAGAATATCTGAAAGATAGAACAGAAGGTTAAACATTATAAAGCTTCATTTTCATATCACTTTCTGTTTCACTTACATAACAATCAAATACATAACACCATTTTTCTGTCATTGCCATTTTATGCAGTGCTAAAGTAACCAATCATCACACAGGCTTTCATGTGAAAACTTTGATAATTATTGAATGTCTCTTAGGTTCATGATTACAATGTAGAATCTAAATATTAATATCATGATAGAACATCATAAACTAAAAGTATAATTATCACTGAAGTTGACAAATACCCCTACAACATAGCTTTGAAGATTTCAATAAGGACTAAGTAAAGACTTCCTGTTAAAGGTGGATAATCAGATTTTGGCCATGTAACAGATTTGTTTGAAACTTTAACATCTGATCATTTACACTCATTTATGTTCACTTAGCACTTAATTCAAGTAAGATTTTCACTGGAGGTATTATTAAAATTTGATTTCCCTATCCGGGTTGCCCAACCAAGATAGAGTTATTTTATCATAAGTACAAATTTAATACACATACTTTGCCTAAGGAAAGATATAAATGTAAGACCTTTTGTATTATATTTGCAAAATATTTGCATTAACAATTATATATTTAGATGAAATTCATTAGAAATGCAAGTTTGAAAAATTATTATTACCTCCCTTTACCTATCTTGGTTGCGCAACCAAGATAGACTGGAAATAAATGAATTCAGAAGCTACATGTAGTTTTAAAACTTGCCTTTTGGATCAGCATGTTAAAATATTTGTGCATCTATCCAATGCAAATGTAAAAGTAGAAATTATATTGAAATAAAAAAGAAATACTCAACTGTTAATTACTTTCACATTAAAGGGGAGCAATAACAAAATTTTATAAAAGTTAATAAAATGTAAATTTCTAATAAGAATCTAACTCTATGTAGTGGGTCTTTTTGGTCCTTAAATAAATCTCTAACAGAATATACAAAAAGTAAAAATTGTCATCAAATGTTGTTTAGATGTGATTGACCACCTTTAAAACACACATCAGTGTTTGGTATATCTAAAGTATAACTGTTGGCAAAGGTAAGTACATTGTAGAGTTCTGGACCTTGTCTGAATGAATGAGTTCCTTAATGGCAGTTTGTACACATATATTCACGATAGTCAGAGAAACTTGGACTGAAGCAAATATATAGACATTTTTAAGATACCTACTTAAATCCCCAACTACACTTTGAGAAATGGGAGCATCAAATAATGTATACTCACAGGCACCAAATGTCGCATAACCCAATTCTTTGTCCTCTATCAGAAGCTGAGATACCACGCTCAGTGATCCATTGTTTGGTGCTGGCTTCAGCCCTAACAGCTTACACATTAAGGGATAGATGTCCACATTGTTAAAACTGTCCACTTTAGCACCTGGTTTGAAGTCTGGACCAATGGCAATAAAGAATGGATGCATACTGGGTAAACTGTTGTTGTATCCATGTTCTCCAACTGTATGAAAATAACAAATGTGTGGGTTAATTGTTTTACTTCACTTGAAACAGAAATGTTTTATTACAGCACTTGTGTCACCAGGTTGCAGTTGTACATGTATAATGACTAATTTTCAGACATTTAGCTAACAAGGAATACATATGAAAAATATTATAACAATTTCTGTAAAGTTTCAAGGCATTTGAGTGATATTGATAATGAAATTCAGGGACTGTCTGTTCTTTTTTCATTTTATAATTATCTGCTCACAAGTCTCTCAACGTTATTCTGTGTTATTTCAAAACCGGGCTTAAAGGAATTCAAGAGATATAGAGCAGACATAAAATTGTGGCTCAAACCCAATGACTTATGATACAACCGCTAACGAAATTGATTAGAGGGGCGTGCATTCAGCACAAGTCAAAATGTAACGGTCAGAGTTTATTTCGGCGACAGCTGATCACATCTTCAAAGAAAGCACAATGCTTTATTACGCCGCTCCAATCTAATCAGAGCGACGCAGTTTTTATCCAGGTATGCTGTCAATCAATATTTACTGATAACGTGATAAAATGTGTCATAAGTGTGGCAACCGCAACTTGGGTCAGTTCCAACATGTCTTGTTATAGGGAATTGTTAAATGAATCCATGGCCATTAAAGTTATATTTTTGTCGGCAACGGTATTATTATATAGTAGGATTTTGACTTGTGAGCTATGACCTCAGTGTTTTTTTTCAGTCTGAGGGGAAAGGTGGCGGGGCCCTTCAGGAGGGGAATTTTTAGTCATTTTGCCAGAAAAGGGGAATTTTTTAGAAAATGTATAAAATATACTGTTTAACAAGAGCTGTCCATAAGACAGCACGCTCGACTATTGTGGGTGTTTGCTAATAAAACAAAACTTTTATCAGTATAATAGCAAACCAAATTCTGCTAACTATTAAGTATAAACTAGAAAAGTTGAATCATAAAAACAGTCAAAATCTATAACTATTGATTTAATTTTTAGGAAATTAATTGTTTGATACAAAATTTACCCTGAACACTATTGCAAGGTTTGATATAACTACCATAAGTGGTTACTGTGATATGTGCATGATAGTACCTTGCATGCAAAACTTTACCAAATTTTCAAAGTCAAACAAGGGCCATAATTTGCACTAAATGATTTCAAGAGTTATCTGCCTTGATTGTATGACACCCTAAAGACATGAACAAAGTTTCAAGTCAATATCATAAGTGGTTACTGAGATATGTGCATGATAGTACCTAGCAGGCAAAACTTTAACCAAATTTTCAAAGTCAAACAAGGGCCATAATTTGTACTAAATGTTTTCAAGAGTTATCTGCCTTGATTGTATGACACCCTAAAGACATGAACAAAGTTTCAAGTCAATATCATAAGTGGTTACTGAGATATGTGCATGATAGTACCTAGCAGGCAAAACTTTAACCAAATTTTCAAAGTCAAACAAGGGCCATAATTTGTACTAAATGTTTTCAAGAGTTATATGCCTTGATTGTATGACACCCTAAAGACATGAACAAAGTTTCAAGTCAATATCATAAGTGGTTACTGAGATATGTGCATGATAGTACCTTGCAGGCAAAACTTTAACCAAATTTTCAAAGTCAAACAAGGGCCATAATTTGTACTAAATGTTTTCAAGAGTTATCTGCCTTGATTGTATGACACCCCTAAAGACATGAACAAAGTTTCAAGTCAATATCATAAGTGGTTACTGAGATATGTGCATGATAGTACCTAGCAGGCAAAACTTTAACCAAATTTTCAAAGTCAAACAAGGGCCATAATTTGTACTAAATGTTTTCAGGAGTTATCTGCCTTGATTGTATGACACCCCTAAAGACATGAACAAAGTTTCAAGTCAATATCATAAGTGGTAACTGAGATATGTGCATGATAGTACTTAGCAGGCAAAACTTTAACCAAAGAAGCAACGCCGACGCCGACGCCGACGCCGACGCCGACGCACAAGTGACTGTAATAGCTCTCCATATTCTCCGAATAGTCGAGCTAAAAATGTAATTAAGGACAAAAGCTATCAAGCATGTTAATGACATTATTCTTTCGCTAAATATAAAGATAAGACATAGGAATTTAACATAACAAAATTTTATATAAAAATACTGGTGTCAGGAATATAACTTAGCAGCATTAGTGTTAAAACACACGTGAATAATAAGTAAAACTGCTATTTTCAATTGGAAACATTGTTTTAGTATCTTTTTTAATCTTTGGAACACCGTTTTCACTGAAAAAATAACAAAAATCGGGGTCGCGAAAATAGGTGACAAACGAAAAATCGGCGATTTTCGGCCGACTATTTCACTTGTAAGGAATCAAATTATTGCAAGAAATGATTCTGAGCGTTTAAATTCATGAAAACATGTTTTTATAACATGTTTGGCCATCTCTTGATTAAATAAATCAAAGATTTTTTTCAACATTTTTAGGGGAATTTTTTGTCAAAAATGGGGAAAAATATATATTGATTTTGGAGGGGAATGGGGCCGAATTTCGGCCCCAAATAGACCCCAAAAAAAACACTGGACCTATTCATAGAATATAAAAGTATAAAAGTGCATTAAATACCATCGATTTGACGCCATCTACAAATTTAGCACTGCACGGGAAAAACGATCATCAAGACTTCTTTACATGCACGCGACGGTTATTCTATTGTTCAAATTATCATATGATTGGTTTTCGAATGATTATAGTTTTGATAATCAGAGCCTTATACCCGTTTTGAGTTTAACATATTTATAGATACTATATTACATAAAGCAGAAGATTCTACTATTAAATCACTGCTAGATATCAGGGGTGTACAATACCTCAATAGCCAGGTATCAATTGCTGAATACAATTTGAGCTTTATGAACAAATATTGATGTTATATACAGGTGTTAGAGGCCGAGTATAGTCCTTTTATGATAACTTGATAGCGCGTCATAGGATTAGGTTCAACTTGACAGGTAAATCAGGTATAACGGTTATCTCAGTACTTGTTATGGAGAATATTACATAAATAGTTAACAAATCGCGGAAAATAATTATTGCCTGAATAGGTCAACTGGTTAGTACGTAGACAATTTGATCGTATAGTTTTGACGGTTCAGGTTCGAATCCAGGTGATTCTAATTTTTCATGAATCTTTTTTTTCTTTTCTTCGTTCTTCTTTTAGCAAACATGAAATTAAATACACGAGAATATCATGTCTAATATGTAAACCTTTCGTCAATACAGAACTCGTTTTGCCAGATTTTGTATGTACAGTGTAACCTCCACTAACGGTCACCTCCCACTAACAGCCACCTCATCACAACAGCCAGTTTTAATTCCCCCCGTTGGGTTTTCTATATGTTTTACCTCCCACCAACACCGGCCAACGGCCACTATTTTTCATCCCGAATTGACAGAAAAACTCTCAAACGGCCAAGGAACACACTAACCGCCCGTCAAGATTTTGACCGGAAAAGGTTTCCATAAAGCAATTTTCGGAAAATTTCGAGTTATATTTTGGACTGAAATTCGGTCGTGGTCGGACGTGAAATTCGCCCACAGAATGGATGTACATGTATACGTACACAACAGTCACCCATTCTGGTTTCCTAGGATGCACTACGACATCCATAAATTGGTCTTTTGTGGAGTATTTACTGTTCAGACACACTACGAGGCCATAAATGGTTTACCGTTGTATACGACGGACACCCAATTTTGGATTTATGTACACCAATATCCCAAAATTGGTTCATTGTCGCAAAAGATGTTACCAGCGCCCATTTCTTGTTTCCCCGAGATATACTACGACATCCATATAATTATTGGTCTATTGTCATATATTGTTAGTTACTGCTCAAGTAAGGAAAAGGTTACCCAACATATTCTTCACAGAAGGACAGGTATCATGTATCAAACACAGATCTAATTATGTATGTTCATGTAAAACATACAATACAGAATCCGGGACGGGAAGCTTGTGCCGTTTTTTTATATACAAAAAAGTATGGACACCTGTACATGCAAACACCTGCGTCACCTTAAATTTCAAAACTAACAATTATTAAATATTTTAAAGTATGTCACGGTATTAAATGATCATTGCACCATTTGTGCACAAAACATCCGAAATTTAATACCTCAGACATTACCTGCAGATAACAAGTCTGCACCTGCCATCGTACATCATTATACTACCAAAAACTTAACTTCTCATGATTAAATTTCGTTTAGAATGTGTTTGAAAAGAAAATATAAGATACTTGTAGTTTATATCCCGAAAAACTGTACGTACATGTTTGCTTCTAATATTTATAATACTTTTATTGCCACTTTGACATTCTGTATTAAACCCGATTAAAAACAACAAAAAAGCTGATCATATATATATTACCGCAAAATAATCCCTCTGTGCAACAGCCACCTCTGGACAACAGCCAATTTCCATTCATCCGATTGATGGCTGTTGTAGGGAGGTTGCACTGTAAATATTTCATACCCTATATATGAATTATTGCTCGCATTCCTATTCAGAACTTTACGAGAACAGATGTTAATATTTCCATGAAATGTGTTAACTCTTGATAAAGAATTTAAACGGGATTTATGAAAAAAGAAAAAATAGAAAGCCTAACATTCTGGGATTCGAACCAACGACCTTGTCATAAAAAGATGCAATTTCACTGCCGTTACCACTAAGCCAATGACTAGTTTTATATTATCTTTGTGAAAAACAAATACTTATTTTATTGACAAAAAGCTGTCTTACCTGTTTTGGTGTTTTCAAAATACCAGCAAACGTAAACATCATGTGACGCAACTTTCAAGTTATCATAAAAGGACTATACATTTCATATATTGTGTCAATATATAAAGAATAGATTTAAATGTATCTTTAACATGGCGTGAACAAATACCCTTCATGCAAATGGGTGATTCCCTGCAGAAATGTTTATTAATGAGCTACGCATGAGAATTTGTATTGTTTTTTTTTATTTGAAGTAAGATACACATGCCATGTTTATCAGTATCGTATGTGTACAATTAACTACATGACACATTAACTATATAATTATATCAAATGTCTCTCCGCGAACACATTATTTAGTTTAGAAAGCTTGTAGCTTATCGAGTTATTCGTGAGTCCGCTTCCTGGAGAAATAGTACTGGTATCATATGAGGGGGTACGGTCGTGAAACCCAGTTGGGCTCGAACCAGAAACGGCCTCCGGAATGAGCGGCAGGCACCATAACCTCTACACCACCACTCCCCTCTTTCTTTTTTTTGACCGCAGTGAGTTTATCCGATATTACATACATGTATGCCATAGAAATACAATAAAGATATATAGAGGTAGGCAAAAACACAAGCCGATTGTGTTTTTCACCACACACAATTTTTCACCGGCGTTTTCCAGCCGTAAAACGCCCGTCAGATATTTTTAAAAACTGTTTTCTTTATCGTTCGTACACGTTTCTACACCAAAATGTGAGCAATACCCAACACAATGATAGTTACATGTTAAAGTTTGAGCAATTATATGCCTCTACATGTTGTTACCCGTTCCCTCATGTGTGCGTGTGTAACATGTCCATTGATTTGACATATGTTTCGGCAGCTTTCATTTAAACAAGAGACATAGAAGGGCCAGTATCGCTTAGTTTCCGCACAATAAAGTCTAAAGTCATCACTAAAGACGCGTTATACATAAAGTAATAACTAGTATAGTACTGATCGGTAATTGTCAAAAAAACTGATAAAAGGCGGAGTTTAGGAAACCGATATTGGGCGGTACTTCATAGCTTCTTTGACAAGCGAGTCGGCAACGTTCAAGCATTTGTGCATTGCTTTTGATGTTATCGGTAAACCTCCTGACTCTAATCAATTTCGTTAGCGGTTGTATGAGCTTCATAGGACTATTGGGTCTGTATCATAGACGTTGTACATCTCTGTAAGGTAACAATAGATATGGACCATACATACACACTTCAACTTAAAACTTTGGACTTTGACGTTTGTCCTTGGCCATGGGTAGGGGACTTTGCATGTTGTCTCTAAAAAAGTTACTTGTGAAAATTATTTCAAAATCTTTTAAGATTATCAGGTAGATTCCGGGTTCCCGATGATTAGATTTCGGGTTCCCAAAATATGGAAAGAGGCTCAAACACAAAACCTCAGCATGATAAATGATACTCTAAGATGAAAAAGGGCCAACATTCACACAAAGTTCAAGATAGAGTTATGTAACTTGCATTACACAGTAAACTTATGATGATGACTAAGTGTTTAAAGTTACAAAGCTAAAACATGTATACTTTAAGATCAACATATTATTATAGCTATAGTTCTATTATATAGCTATAGTTCTATTATATAGCTATAGTTCTATTATATAGCTATAGTTCAATGCAAAATCCACAAAAGAGACTAAGTATGTAACTTTCATTACATATAGTCTTATGATAGTGTTTTGGTGCTCCAGCTAGCAAGGGCATACCTTTGTTGGTTCATGACAAAAATGGACCTGTGTCATATGCAGGAATCAGCCTAATATTGGTAGACTTTGCTGCCATAAGCTCCCATAGATGTCAAACTTCTCCTAGAGTTCTACTGGGGGATTAGTGGTTTTATAGAGAAACTACAGGAAAAATAATGTCCAGGCAAATGACTTCTTCTGTAGCAAAATAACGCAAACTTCGCTCAGTGTTTGAGGTCTAAGGCTGAACACTGACATGTCCAGGTTACTGAGATGAACTGCAAGACCCATGTTCCAATTTGAGCATCAGCTTAACGTCACAGTCATACTTAAAGGAAAAAGGTCAAGTCATACATTTCTTGTCTAGTCCAAATCTCAAACTTCATGAAGGATTTGAATGGAACTTTAACTAAGGTTTGCCACAAAAGGATGATGTGCAGAGCCATTGTTCCAAGGTAAGGCTACAATTGAACATACATGTAAGCTATTCATACCTTAGATTTATGGTAGAGGAAATGTTTTTGAATTAAACAATCTTCAAGTTAATTTCCATGAGGATCGTTTAAAAGGAATACAAAATATTACCCAAGAAATTTGTCGTTCTTATTTTCCATCTTCTTAGTAAAGAATATTTTAAACCAAACATAAAATGACAACAAAAAGTATCGCCAACTTGGCATCTTTTGTTGGTTTTTGTTTTCACTTTTGATATTTTAAGACAATTCGCATTGAGATTACTTGTAATGCTGCTGCATATATTAAGTAAATACAAGTCAAAACCGATGAAAACTTCATTCCAGTTATTCACCTACTTGTTCTATTGTTGTGATGATATTTGATGTAATTGTGATTGATATGTTGTGATACAGAAGTGATGTGATGAAAAAAATGTATTGAAAAACATAATGAAAATTGTTGAAATGAAATCATGATGTCATAAATTATGGCCTCATGTAATAAGATAAACGAAATGTAGTTGTGATGCAATGTCACGACACAGTGCTGCATTCTAAAAGAATATACATGTAATTGAATAATTGTTAAAAGATATTATTTGTACATATATGCATATAATGAAATAAAAAAAAAAGAAGTAGAATTATAAACATGGAAAAAAAAAAATGTCCATGCTGTTATATTCTCCATATTGGATAACAGCCAATGCTACTGTACACAACATTATGTTTTAATTTATCTATTATTCAATATTGAATTCCTATTATTTCTACATGTATATCCTTTTCACAATTAAGGTAGGTCAGTACCTTTCGTCTGTAAAATTAAAAGTTGTCACATTTGTTTGAAATTTGGTACATGCGTATATCGTGCCCATCTGCGTTGCATGGTAACGTTCTTATTCATGTGACATCACATGACGTCATTTAGCAACGCCATCTCGCGACAGCGTACCGGAAGCATACCGTCATATGGTTATTGTTATGTTATTTTGTCATTTGTGGACCGACTTTTAATTTTCAATTTTTGCTATAATACTTTTAAAAAATTATATCAATCGATGTGCAAACTATAACATTTAATTTAAGAAAATATTACATTTTCGTCGAAAACGTACAGAAAAGGGTCAGAAACGTCATTTTTCTGCTTCATGAATTTTGGCATTTCAGATAATAACACAAAACAAGAGCTGTCAGTAGGACAGCGTGCTCGACTTTTTTAGTGCTTGCCAATAAAACAAAACTTTGACAGTTAAGGGCACACAAGACTTTAACTAGGAATTTCTAAGTACAAATCAAGAAACATTTTTCACAGAGTTATCTTCTTTTGCTTACAGATAGGTCTTACAATGGTACATAAATACTCCAACTTTCAAAGTAATATCTCAAATGGTTAAGTTAACAAGTGGACAAGAATGAAAATTTTAACTGAGTTTCTAAGTCAAAAAGGGCCATAATTCAAATAAAATCCTTGACAGAATTACCTTCTCCTACCCATGTTTGGGAATCATGATGGTAAACAAGTATTCCAACTTTCAAATTAATATCTCAAACAGTTCAGTCAAAAAGTGGACTGGTACGAAAAACTTAACCAAGATTCTAAGTCGATAAAAGGCCTTAATTTTTAAAACAAATCCCTGACAGAGTTACCTTCTCTTGCGTACAGATGGGGGTAATGATGTGAAATAGCATTAAAAGTTTCAAAGCAATATCTCAAAGGGTTAAGGCAATAAGTGGATTTTACCCATATTCAATGTATTTTCTAAGTAAAAAAGGGGCATAATTCTGTCAAAAACCTTGACAGAGTTATGTCCTCTTGTCTATTGATGAAGGTCGTGATGGTAAACAAGTATGGTTAGTTTCAAAGCAATACCTCCAACGGTTTTGAAATAAAGTGAGGTGGTACGCAAAACTTAACCAAGCTCAATACACTTTCAGAGTAAACTAGAGCTATCACTAAATGTGATTAATACCCCCAAAAGACTGCTTTATAAACTGAGAAAGTTCGTAGTAACAGAATACCTTGCAAACAAACTAAAAAGAGATATTGTTCTTGGCAATAACTCTGTAATTTGTCAAGATGGAGTTATGGTTCTTGTACACTGCACTTCCTCTCATTGTGCTTGACCATTGTATGAAGTTGTATTGAATTCCAACCAATAGTTTTCGAATAATGCTCCGGACAAGTAAAAGTAACAAAGGGCAATAACTCTGAAATGAGTCAAGATAGAGTTATTGCTCTTTTGCACTGCACTTCCTCTCAATGTGCTTGACCATTTTATGAAGTTGTATTGAATTCCAACCAGAAGTTTTGGAATAATGCTCCGGACAAGGAAAAGTAACAAAGGGCAATAACTCTGTAATGAGTCAAGATTGAGTTATGGTTCCTGTGCACTGCACTTCCTCTTATTGTGCTTGACCATTGTATGAAGTTGTTTTGAATTCCAACTAGTACTTTTCGAATTATGCTGCGGACAAGGAAAAGTAACAAAGGGCAATAACTCTGTAATGAGTCAAGATGGAGTTATGGTTCTTGTGCACTGCACTTCCTCTCAATGTACTTGACCATTGTATGAGGTTATATTGAATTCCAACCAGTAGTTTTCAAGTAATGCTCTGGAGAAGAAAAAATAACAAAGGGCAATAACTCTGAAAATACTCTAGATAGAGTTATGGTTCTTGTACACTGCACTTCCTCTCATTGTGCTTGATCATTGTATGAAATTGTATTGAATTCCAACCAGTAGTTTTCAAGTTATGCTCCGGACAAGGAAAAGCAACAAAGGGCAATAACTCTGTAATTAGTCAAGATGGAGTTATGGTTCTTCTGCACTGCACTTCCTCTCAATGTGCTTGACCATTGTATGAAGTTGTATTGAATTCCAACCAGTACTTTTCAAGTTATGCTCCGGACAAGGAAAACTAACAAAGGGCAATAACTCTGTTATTAGTCAAGATGGAGTTATAGTTCTTGTGCACTGCACTTCCTCTCAATGTGCTTGATCATTGTATGAAGTTGTATTGAATTCCAACAAGTAGTTTTCAAGTTATGCTCCGGACAAGGAAAATGCAACAGACCGCCCGACCGACCGACCGACCAACCACCGGGTGACTCCTATATACTCCCCTAAACTTCGTTTTGGGGGTATAAAAAAGGGCCATAATTCTGTCAAAAACCTTGACAGAGTTATGTACTCTTGTCTGTAGATGGAGGTTATGATGGTAAACAAGTATGGTAAGTTTCAAAGCCATACCTCTAATACTTCTGAAATAAAGTGGGGTGGTACGAAAAACTTAACCAAGGTGTGACGCCAACGCCGACGCCGGGGCGAGTAGGATAGCTCCCCTTTTCATAGAAAAGTCGAGCTAAAAACTAGACGGTGAAAGTTTTTTAAATTTTGACAATTTACTATTTTTGACATTTGAAACTGAATAATTGAATAAAAATGGGATGTGTTCGACTTAGATTTTTCAGTAAGCGCTCTTGAATAATGCCACTATAACGTGATAAGGTGATGCCGCTTCTAGGCATGAGTATTACTGAGTAAAGTGATCGTTTACGTACACGTAGTGAACATATCAAACAGTCACTGGACTCATTTTTCATACGTAACTTCCGAAATCTCCAATATTTTAAAGGATGGAACAAGCAAGTTCTCAATAACTCAATCAGTACCTATATATTTAGGGCAAAATACTCTACCAGCCTACTATTTCTTGAGTGTTGTCTCACAGAAGCTGTTTTAAACGGTTTTCACAAGTTCTCGAAAATACAAGTCTTAAATGTTGCGAGTTAAAACTTATCCTGACAACTCAGCAGACCGAATGATTATAACCAACCGACCCAAGAATAAGAAGTGTCCTCTTCAAAGGACCATGTGTAATAGCAAAGGCAGATATGATGTTACCTATGCTTGATACACGTACTTGCAAACATGAGTGCATCAAACCTGGCATTATAAAGAAATAAAGGTACATTTCCAATTTTTTCCAAATAAAAGCCTTTACTTACAATTCAATGTTCGGTAGTTATCTCAAACACTAAAAATTCCTGAACGGCTCGTCGAATGTTGACAAGTATTTTCTGGGTAAATCTCACGGACATTTTTTGAAGAAATCCCCTTTGACAGTTACACTTGTTGCAGAAAAGTAATGAGCATCAACAGAGCATACATATGTGTTTGCAATTTTTGAACGCTGCCTTAGACCTACATGTATTATTGTTATTGGTTGTGGAAAAAATGCGGTAGCTCCCACAGACCCTCTCTCGTTGATAACTCTAGGGAGAAGAACAATCAGCCATTTATAGCGAAACGAGTATTTCAATACTCAATTCGGCATTTACAGTTAT
>JAFMSR010000014.1:21479890-21516332 GCA_022818135.1 Saxidomus purpurata
CCAAGAATGATTCAAGTAAAACTTATGGATCTTGCGCACTGCACTGCTACCATCTACATATACTAGAGTTTGAATTCAATCTCTTCAAAAATGTAAAGTTATGAACAAAGAAAGTCGTAGTGAGCGGATAGACAGACAAGAGGACATACCAACATAGTGTTCAATTACTATATGTCACATTCGCAGTCTAAAAGACAAATGATCAAGACGATAGTTTACAGCACGATTGACTGTTCAGTACATACTACACCGACCGCCTATGTAGCTGAGTGATATGTACATCGGTTTGAAATCACTGCAGTCTTTCACTGATTTAGGGTCAGGAGTTAGAGCCCCGATAGTATAGATTTTATATGAGGAAGTTTTAAGTCGTTTATGCAGAATAAGGGTCTAGTACTGTCATTTTTCTGTAACGTTGGTTGCATAAAGTGCTCTCTGGAAATAACTCGCAAGTAAAATGCACCGTATGAGAAATGGAATAATTATAACTGATAACCTTTCATTTTCATTTACAATGTATATTTTCAACTGATGACAATGACATTTCAAAGTTTCAGATAAAGCTTATTGTTATGGTGGTCCCAGCAGTGCGACAGTCCGTCACAGCTCACGATAAGCAGTTGACGAAGGTCGTGCCTGTGGGGATCTTTCTTAACTTCTAGTTCGTGTTGATGTCCGTTGCTTTGTGTCGTGTAAACGCTAACGATTGTGCCATTTTTCGACAAAGCGTGATATTCTTCTTGAGTCAGATAGACGTCATGGTAGTGCATTCCACTTGGACTTCTATGGGTTGTTGATGTTGTGTAGTGAACATCATCATGGATATCGAGATCCTTTATTTCCGGGTTGTGCTCAAAAAACCGTTGATACTTATGCATGTCCATCATAATGTCTTGCATACCAACCATATTTTTCCAAGTTGCACTTCCTTCTTGGTGCACAGGCGTAATTGGGTATCTTATTCGAATTTGACCTATGTCAGGAATTTCTGGGGTGAAAATTCGGATCCCTGAAGCCGTTACCTGTTGCACCTGAAAATAGCAAAAAGTCAAACATAATAAGTAAATTACATGCCATTTATTCCATAAAATAAATACATAGCTACATCGGTAAATAACTTTGCCAGGTTAATATATACAAATAAATAATAGAAAATATGACAAAATAAGAGAATTGCAATGAAAAGTCTAAATATAGTTTCTTCAAGTTATGGAAACAGTTACACGTTCTTACCTATATTGCCTGCCTCTAGAAAAAATGTATATTTCAAACAATGTTACCTGCCCATGTTGATCAAGTACACCCACTATATCTCTGGCAGTGTCTGCGGGATCTCTGTTAGCCTCACCGCCGTGGAAGAACTCAGCAGGTGTAAGATAATAATTCTGCAATGACGATCCATTAAATGCTTTAGCTTTATCCAGTCCGCCGTTCCTTCCTCCATCTGTTACTCTATGGAATTCCTTATTATTAGTCTCAAGCTTCAAATTGTACGGGTTCCATGAACTTAGTGGTGTCAACCATACAATTTCCAGTGGTATGGCATAAGTCGTTCTTGCCTCGTACTTCGTGGTTTCCAGTTTACCTGTTTTGGGATTTCTTTGACGGTCTTTAACATCAAACTTAACTATTTTTGGATTCTCTGTTTGAGCAACCCAAAGACTGGTGTCTGAATAACCTCTGTTTCGCACGGTCAGACCCATGGCGCCTTTTTGCATTACTTTATAATGGCGATGATAACGAGCGGTGTTGAGCACGGTGGCATTTTTGGTATCAATCCTGTATTTGAGGAGACCGAATGAATTATCTGTTAAGTGTCCTGGATAGTTGTCTACGCCTGGAATTTCATTCATAAGTGCATCAATTGTACCGTAGGTATAGCGGCGGTCATTATAAGAACCAAAGCCATCTTCAGCATGGTAGTTGCTTCCAGTTGTTGGGGCAATTGTAAAACGCACTTGCTTGCTGTGCCTTGTCCAATCGCTGTAGTTCCTAGTGGAGTAGAGATTCATCCTTGAGGCAATATCGTCAACTGGTTTTAAATCCTTAAGATGCAATTCATGTTTAAGGGGATGACATAATATTCTGTAATTCCATTGAGCGTAAATTGGTTCCCCATCTTCGGTGACATTTACAATTGTCGTAGGAAGGTAGGAGAGATTTTCGAACTGGTTCTTTCCTCCTGTTGCTGACATGTACTGTATTTTCTCTTGAAGATCAAACCAGCTGGAGGCATCGATAAAGTGCCTGTCACTCTGAAACGGCTCATCAAGTTTCTTTGTATCTGTGGTCCATCCGCCCTCCAGATAACACATAACTGGCTTGAAGTAGGGTTCGTAATTTCGAAGTTTCGGATCCTGTTCGTGGAATGCCTTGAAATACTGTTGCATCTCTACAACTTGCTCATGAACAGTTTTCTTGCTAAGGACAGACGGCGGGACTTTTGGAAACGGTACGTCTTCAATCGCATGGTATTCCTTTTTAGTAGTAGAAGGCATTCGGAGCTTGTAGTCGTTATGTCTTGTACGGAACTCTACACCGTTCAGTACTGCTACAAACTCTCCCAAGCCGACTGTTCGATCGTAATTAGAATGTTCGTGGACTGAAAGAAACGAGTTACTGGCATATGTATTAAAATTGTAAGGTCTGGATCCTCCGCCATTATTGCGGATTTGCTTAACACCAGAGCTTCCGTCTGAACGAACCCTCTCTTCCACAAACAGTTGTTGAAGCATCGTTTGTCTGGCTAGACCTCCGAGAGTTTGTTTAACGGAAGTCTCCAGATGCTGGAATTGTGTTTGTAGATCTTGTAGATCATGGAGCAGCTGTGCATCTGTCTGTGTTGAAGCTGCATATGAAATGCAGATCAATGGACAAAAGCCCAGAATGAGTAAGCTCAGTCGCATTTCTGAAATTAAAACGCGTTGCGAGATGTATAAATATATCTAACAATATTTTATTTTGTGACGAATAATAGAACCGCATGCAAGACGCACAGTATTGAGTAAGTACATGTAAATACTCATACTGTTTGTTTACCTAAATTGTTACCCTACTAATACTAATACTGGAACATAATATCATAGTACCACAGAAGTACTATCAAAAGATGTTTTATTTCACAACATAGAAATGCTTGTCATTCACTCATATACTGCAACTGTATTCCTCATGGAAAGTTTTGAAGTAATAAAATGCATCCACCGCCGGATACTAGGGACAACTTATTCGGATAAGAACATGTATTTTAAAGTTATTATATAAAAAGTATATGCAATGAATTTAGCTGTATTCTGTGATAAAGTTTGATTAATAAAATTTAATGTAAACTCTATATCTGTACAATCTGTGCGAGAAATTGTTACCTGCAGAACTTTAGGTCGGCTGTTTGACGACAGCGGCCGTTGATTCACACGTCCCCGCTGTTTGATGGACAACTGAACAATGTTAGTTCAGATCCTTTATTTCAAATATTTGGTAAAAATTTGACCTGCAGAGGTCATTAAAGTACTAGACTTATCTTTGAAGTTCAGGCCATTATTCAATATTTTGCTTCGGACTGTAATGTTTCTTTGTGACACTGTATAAATTCTACATACTAGTTTGTCAAGTACAAATGTACATGGTGCTTTTAGAGAATATATATCTCGGTCAGGTCAGGCTAAAAGAACAGTGGTACATGTACAACAATATTCTGTTGGGCCTAAAAACTACATATTGTATATCTATTCAGTTGAAGCACATTATGTTTCGGAGATAGTCGGTGACTGTTTTTACTAACAGCAAATTTGTTATGTTTTTAACTTTAATGATATGAATATTGACCATTCTCTATTTTTTTTTTAAACATTGCATCTAGTAGCGAACATTCGTGCCGTGGGCAACTTATATTTGGATTTTGCATCAATAGTTACACCAGCAAACTTTCACCCGTATTTTAATCTATATACTGTTTGCATCTATATTTATCTCTGTATACTGGCAACACAAACTAACCAGTGCACACTCAAAAAAGGGAACGAAAGTCTTGTATTTGAAAAGGAGGCTACACCTTTCAATCACAATTCAAATCTATGGAAGTAAGAATCTAGAAGTAGCAAACAACAGATTCACCGAATTATTGTGAGAAGCATATTAGTGTACATCTGTTACTTGCTACTAAGTTGCCAGGCAGAGTTATGGGTGTAGATTTGTTACTTGTCACTAAGTATGGGTGTAGATTTAGTTATACTAATTTATCTTAGCTCGCTTGTGAAGAAAGCTTGTAACTTATCGAGTCACTCTCGAGTCCGCTTCCTGAAAAAAAAACAGAACTAGAGTCATATGAGGAAGTACGGTCGTGACCCCAGTGGGGCTCGAACCCGCAACCTCCGGGATGAGCGGCCGACACTAGATTTGTTACTTGTCACTAAGTTCCCAGTCAGAGTTATGGGTGTATATTTGTTACGTGTCACAAAGTTGCCAGCCAGAGTTATAGGTGTAGGTTTTTTACTTGCCATGAAGTTGCCAGCCAGAGATATGGGGCTTCTTTAGGCTACCTACTTTCGAGAAGATTAAATGTCACTTTCACGGCATTCTTCTGACATAAATATAGTGTATAATACATGAAATAGTAAACCATAAATCAGTTAGTATTTGAACAAGAGCTATATAACAGGCCTTGTTTCCAAGACATCATTTCAATGTGCAAGAAAATCCGCAATAAAACGGCGTGTTCAAGAGCCGTGTAAGTAAAACCTAAATAGTTATACCCCGAAACTGCAGGTTGGATTATAATACAACTTGATACAATGGTCCAGCACAAAGAGAGGAAGTGAAGTGTAAAAGAACCATAACTCTATTTCGACAAATCACAGAGTTACGAACTATCTCAGTTTGTAAAGCAGTATTTCGGGTGTATTAATTACATTTAGTGATAGGTCTAGTTTTAATTGTACGGAAGGTTGTTTTAAAAAAAAAGATTTGTTGCAGTAGATTCCACGCTTGAAGGATGTGATAATGGCGTGACAGGTCGTAAGGTAACGAAGTGTTGTTATTGATTGACAAACACCATCACAGTAAACCACACATGTGACATCTATTAATAAACCCTATACACAGCTGGAACAATATAATAATGTACTTAAAATTTGTAAGAGATAAGGGCAGATATGTAATACCCTATACAAAGCAGCAAGAGTTTAGTTCTCCACTCCAAAGATAAGGCGCGTCTGAATTTCATAGCATTCTAAAACGGACTGGCCAAAGTGCGTCAGGTAATTACTTTATTCTGGTAGCCAAAGATGTTTTACTATATTTTGAAAATTAGTCTTTTATATCTTAACTTTTAATATCAGATTCCGATATATATAAATACATGTACATATAAATAAATAAGAGTATGTTTTACAAATCTCTTGTTTTTATGTACTAAACGCTTTATGTGCTGTAACAAAGGCATTGTACACATTGCAAAGTATACGCAGTCTAGGTAAACTATACGTGTGTAAACAACTGAAATACTGTGAAACGGGTGTTACACCCCAAGTATATAATGAACATCATAAATTATTTATATATTTATTTTACAAAGTCCTCATAATAGGCTATTGTACTTAACGTGTTCGGGCGTCCAACGTCGTACTTCCGCCGCCAATATTTTACTTCAAAAGACACATTCTTTTAAACGGCTTTGCCACTTGTTAAACCTCAATGACGATCATCATTGTCATCTTGTATACCCAATTCTTTCAAATCCAGTTGATAAATGGATAAAAAAAAATTCATACATATCCTCATTTAGGGACTAATGAAGATCATTGAAAATCTTCTGCTTCTTCAAACGCAAATTTCATGTACATTCAATTACATATTAAGGGACTATTATTATTTCTACACTTAAACAATAGCTTAGGACTCATTGGTCGATTATGATTACTTTCGACAAAGCGTGTAACGCAATTACTGACATTAATTGAATTGTATATCTCACCAATAATTGTCCTGTAATTTAAGACATTTAACTGGTAATTTGACTTTCAATGCTTTGAAAGCTACTATATCACCGGGGAGTATCACGTGATCTCAATAGTACACTGTCCGCACAAAATGGCTGCAGAAATCGCCACTTCGACCAAGAAATAAGGGGTAAGCTCATTGTTATTGATATTTTAAGACATGCAGAATAGGCGCAAAGTACCCGCATAATAAAAATAATTACTTACAATCTCTTCGTTTCTCCGAAGTTTTCTTGGTTTAGGCCTGAAACTCTATACAGATAATATTTTTTTAAGTACATTGTCTGAACAAACATTTAATTTGCGTATTTCAGCGCTAAAAGCATATATAATGCACAATCTTCTATAAAATAATGATTTAATGTGTGAATGTATCCTTCGTGACAAGTTTCCAGTGTTTTTTCGGTGTTTGAAAAAAAGTTATGGATTTTTTTCATAGCGAGTACATTGTCTAAACAAAATAATATGAGTACATTGTCTGAACGTTTTTTTTTTCAATGTATCTACTGACTCATTTATATTCATTTCTTTGTAGTTTGGGCCATCGAAGCAAGCATTTCGTACCTGCTGTTGCCTGTTTGTCACGTTTTTCAGAGATTGGAAGGTAAGAGTCAAGAGTTGTTTTTTTTAATTCTAGAAATTTCAATCGAATGTTCATGAGCGATACATACTCTTGTAAAGAACTGAACATTTGTAAAATGTAAGATGTTTATTTTGAAAACAGTTCAATATCTAGTCTTCACCGTCAGTGATTCATATTCTAATTTAACAAAGTGAAACACTTAGTTTGTGTTGGTGCACTTGTATTGCAAAGTCTTTATGGGTATAACTGATACTTCATGAATATACAATACAAGTTAGTCGTATTTTCTTTCAGAATGCGTCATAAGAAGCCATCGTTGTCGTTTCATCGACAGAAGAAAATTAACACAAGCGGAGCAAAATTCACTTCAACGATGCTTAAAAACAACCGTTGCATCGCAGCTGAAAAGCGCAAAACGGAAAACACTTTGTCCCCAATCAGTTGTCTTATTATAGTAAGTCTACAAGAAATGCCACCAATACTGTCTCCAATAAAATTACCATTTCGTTCTCCACTTATTTACAAAGCATCGCCACCTAAAAAACGTGCCAAGAAAAACTCCTCAGCACGAGTGCTTTTCAAACCATCTGACAGTGGTTTTTCTTTTAAACATCAAATCAATTGTAGAAGCTTTGCCGAACTTGAGAAATTAGAAATAAATTGTGACACTGTTTTTGTCGGTGATTTAGACTTGCATCGGTGCACTGCAATTTGGAAGCTTTATTAGTGCTACTGCTTTCAGACAAAGTACTCGTTGCCTTTTTTTATACAACCTCTATACATTATTTTTCATTGTTATGTTTGGAACACTTTCATCATTAAGCGCATCGTGTTCAAGATTTGATGTACCACTGTTTTCAATACTCACAGCATCACATTGGAAATCACAATCACGAAAGTCTACTTTCTCCAGTTTTATAGAGCCCGTTTGAGTCTAAAGTGTTCTGCTTTGCCGAACTTGGGAGATTAGAATTAAATTGTGACACTGTTTATGTCAGTGATGTGAATTGTCTTGAAAACATTGGTGAATCATCAAGTCGTGAACGTGAAACGGTAGATGTTAAAAGTGCGTTAAACAGAACACTTTAGACTCAAAAGGGCTCTATAAAACTGGAGAAAGTAGACTTTCGTGATTGTGATTTCCAATGTGATGCTGTGAGTATTGAAAACAGTGGTACATCAAATCTTGAACACGATGCGCTTAATGATGAAAGTGTTCCAAACATAATGAAAAATAATGTATAGCAGTTGTATAAAAAAAGGCAACGAGTACTTTGTCTGAAAGCAGTAGCACTAATAAAGCTTCCAAATTGCAGTGCACCGATGCAAGTCTAAATCACCGACAAAAACAGTGTCACAATTTATTTCTAATTTCTCAAGTTCGGCAAAGCTTCTACAATTGATTTGATGTTTAAAAGAAAAACCACTGTCAGATGGTTTGGAAAGCACTCGTGCTGAGGAGTTTTTCTTGGCACGTTTTTTAGGTGGCGATGCTTTGTAATTAAGTGGAGAACGAAATGGTAATTTTATTGGAGACAGTATTGGTGGCATTTCTTGTAGACTTACTATAATAAGACAACTGATTGGGGATAAAATGTTTTCCGTTTTGCGCTTTTCAGCTGCGATGCAACGGTTGTTTTTAAGCATCGTTGAAGTGAATTTTGCTCCGCTTGTGTTAATTTTCTTCTGTCGATGAAACGACAACGATGGCTTCTTATGACGCATTCTGAAAGAAAATACGACTAACTTGTATTGTATATTCATGTAGTATCAGTTATACCCATAAAGACTTTGCAATACAAGTGCACCAGCACAAACTAAGTGTTTCACTTTGTTAAATTAGAATATGAATCACTGACGGTGAAGACTAGATATTGAACTGTTTTCAAAATAAACATCTTACATTTTACAAATGTTCAGTTCTTTACAAGAGTATGTATCGCTCATGATCATTCGATTGAAATTTCTAGAATTAAAAAAAAAACTCGACTCTTACCTTCCAATCTCAAAAAACGTGACAAACAGGCAACAGCAGGTACGAAATGCTTGCTTCGATGGCCCAAACTACAAAGAAATGAATATAAATGAGTCAGTAGATACATTGAAAAAAAAAACGTTCAGACAATGTACTCATATTATTTTGTTTAGACAATGTACTCGCTATGAAAAAAATCCATAACTTTTTTTCAAACACCGAAAAAACACTGGAAACTTGTCACGAAGGATACATTCACACTTTAAATCATTATTTTATAGAAGATTGTGCATTATATATGCTTTTAGCGCTGAAATACGCAAATTAAATGTTTGTTCAGACAATGTACTTAAAAAAATATTATCTGTATAGAGTTTCAGGCCTAAACCAAGAAAACTTCGGAGAAACGAAGAGATTGTAAGTAATTATTTTTATTATGCGGGTACTTTGTGCCTATTCTGCACACAGGTGAGTGTAGCGTACCAGAGACCCATACAGTGATTTTAGCTCAAAATAGCCTAGTTACTATATATCAATAAGAAGGTAAACAACACCGTTTACACATCGACCCACTTTCAGCCTTTATTACTTCGTCTAGAATAATGTATATTTATTAAAACCTATTGCATATATGGCATAATTGTTTATCATTTCCGTAAAAGTTTACTTCAAGGCCCAAAAGCAAACCGTTTTGAAATAGCGACTGATAATTTCCGATTTTTTTTACATTTTTCGTCAACCCGAATAAATCTCACACATTTCTAACACTGAATTCTTCCCTTTTAACAAGCTTTTAAACAATCTCGCCTTGTGTCATCCAAATATTACACAACCGACGCTCGTAGAAATTGATTTGATAAATATTTCCACAAGCTTTCCAGTTTTAATAGGATCCGTTAATACAGTATTCATTTTATTTCGTTGATATATTTTGTAAACATATACATGCAGCCATACTGATAATGGGAAAAACTAGTTTCCATACTGCATCGATCGGCCAGGTCTTACCAAGTCTAGGTTACACATCACTAATACATGTCTATGGAATACTGAGTTCAAGTAGCAGTGTTGTGCCGTTCTTGTGTATGTCCACAGTGACGGTTGCACATTGGAAAATAGATGTACCCGAAATGTGTGAGATTTATTCGAGTTGGCGAAAAATGGTAAAAATTTCGGAAACTATCAGTCGCTGTTTAAAAACGGTTTGCATTTTAACCTTGAAGTAAACGTTTACGGAAAATATAATTACGTAGGCTATATATGCAATAGGTTTTGATAAATATGCACTATTCTGTATGAAGTAATTGAAGCTGAAACTGGGTCTATGTGCGAACTGTGTTGTTTACCTTCTTATTGATATATAGTCATTAGGCTATTTTTATCTAACATTCACTGTTTGGGTCCCTGGTACGCTACACTCACCTGTGATTCTGCATATCTTAAAATATCAATAACAATGAGCTTACCCTTTATTTCTTGGTCGAAGTGGCGATTTCTGCAGCCATTTTGTGCGGACAGTGTACTATTGAGATTACGTGATACTCCCTGGTGTATATGGTGGCATATTACTGCCGTAGTTTAATTACTTCCGTGTTAATTATATAGTTAACCACTTAATATTTGCGAATTATATCTGGTTATCTAGTTACATATTCGCAAACATTCTACACGTAAGATACATGTCTTAACATAAATGTCAGTTAGTGCCAAGATCTGTCGCTACTTACCTTCTTCAGCTAGCGTAAAGATATTGTTATTTTGTTATCAAGTTACTGATTGCGAACATTTTATAATCATCTTTCATTCGCGAATTGCTAACTAGTTAACTAGATAACGTTCGCGAATAGTTAACTAGTTAAACAGTTTGCGAATTGTTATAAAGTACGATAATTATCTTACGTTCCCGGATTGCTGAACTATCTAGTAACTCTTCGCGAATTGTCTTACACTACGAAAATTATCTAACGTTATTAACTAGTTATCTAGATAACTTTCGCGAATTGTTAACTAGTTTTCTAGTTACTGTTCGCGAATTGTTTATACAGTAGGACAATTTATCTTACGTTCGCGAATTGTTATGTAGTTAATCACATCGCTATCTTACTATCTTCGCAACAAGTAACTAGATCATTCATTAATCAACTACTTTACAATTCGCGTTACTACTTAAGTATCTTCTTAACAATTCGCGAACGTAAGCTTAACTAGGTAATTAGTGAAAGTTCTTGGCACTTATATACACTCATTCGTGTTAGGATATTTGTCTTACATGGGGAGAATTTCTGATAATAAAACTAGATAACTTGATCTAATTCGCAAATATTAAGTTGTTTACTTGATAAATAACACGAACGCAAGATAATTAACTTACGGCAGAAATATGACACTATCCTATTGCTATTGTAAAACTTTCAACTTTTTCTTTATGCGGTCGTCCAGCAGTCGGAGAGTCCTTTGCACAAAATGCGTGAATAAAAGATGTGTTACATTTTTTACATAGATTTCGGTTGTTCAATTCTGTGAGTCAGTAAACCTGAATTTCTGCTCTCTCTCATCATATTAATACTCTTTCACGAAACGAAAAAATGTAACATTCCCACGTAGATGCAGTCCTTCTGTCACACATGTGACGAAAACAAATTGATTACTTGTTTTTTTTCTTTTTTACCGTTCAAAACTGCTTTCATGTACCTTGTATTTCTTCCTTTTACAAACTATGAACATTTGTACCTTCGTAATTGATACGGACTTGCAATTTACATTACATTAAACATAAAAAACTCTGAGCCCACAAATAAAATCAAAATCAATATTGTTATTTTCAGCCATGAGGTTAGTGTTCTGTCTTTTGGCCTTGTGCCAACTGCTGTACATAACGTATGGCGCCAGTACACCGTCATTTTCTACACAACTTCACCAGTTTCAGCAGCAGCTGCAACAGTTTCAGGAATCTACACAAAAAAATGTTAACCGCTTGGCAAGACAAATGATGCACCAGCAGATGTTTGTTGAAGAAAAGATTCGTTCCGATGGAAGCTCCGGTATTAAACAAATCCGAAATAATGGCGGGGGATCCAAACCTTATCTCTTCAACACATTTACGAGTGGGGGGTTTCTTTCAGTTCACGAACATTCTAATTACGATCGAACAGTCGGCTTGGGGGAATTTATCGCAGTACTGAACGGCGTTGAATTCCGTACAAGACATAACGATTATAAACTAAAAATGCCATCACCGACGAAGAAGGATTACCACGCTGTACAAGACCTACCATTCCCCGCAGTCCCACCTTCAGTCAGCAGCAAGAAAACTGTTCACGAGCAGGTCATTGAAATGCAACAATACTTTAAAGCTTTCAACGAACAAAACACAAAACTAAGAAACTACGAACCATACTTTAAACCTACTTTGTGTTACTTGGAAGGTGCTTGGACCACTGATACTAAGAAACTTGATGAGCCATTCCAGAGTGATAGACACTTCATCGACGCTTCCAGTTGGTTTGATCTTCAAGAGAAAATACAGTACATGTCATCAACAGGAGGAAAAAACCAGAACGAAAATCTTCCCTTCCTTCCTACCACTATCATTAATATCACGGAGACAGGAGAACCCGTCTACGCTCAGTGGAATTACAGAATTATATGCCATCCTATAAAAAGAAAACTGAAACTTGAAGATTTCAAACCTATTGATGACGTTTCTTCGCATATGATTGGTGGCATGACTAGGAACTTCGATGATTTTTCAAAGATAAGTAAATCAATGAGATTTCACTTAGCCCCTAAACATGGAACTAATTACAGTGCTGATGCTGGATTTGGAACTTTTAAGGACAGCCATTATCACTATGACCTTATGGATGAATTGATGTATGAAGTTCCTGGCGTGGACAACTATCCAGGATATTTAACAGATGCTACTTTTGGAGAACTCAAACACAGAGCAGACACAAAAGCGCCAACTGTTTTGAATACTGCACGCTATCACCGTCAGTATAAAGTATTACCTAAGGGTGACAATGGACTCCGTATGGAAAACAGAGGTTATTCTGATACATCACTTTGGGTTGCCCAAACAACTAATCCAAAGATTGCCGAAATGGAAGCCAAGGACTGCCATGTTAATAGTCATACACAGAAACCTGTATGCAGAACGTACAAGACCCGATCCAGCTATGCCATTCCACTTGAGATTGTCTGGATGACACCGCTGAGTACTTGGAATCCATACAACCTTGCGATTCATACTGTACCGAAAGAGTACATGTATGTTACTGAAAATCGAAGAAATGGAGGATTGGATAAAGCCCATGCATTTAACGGATCTTCTCTGCCTAGTTACTATCTGACACCGGCTGAATTCTTTCACGGAGGAGAAGGGTTCCGAGACCCAGCTGACACCGCGAAAAATGTAGTAGGGGTGCTTGACCAACATGGACAGGTACACAAAATACTATACTTCACAGAAAACAACAAATCGGTTTAGCTCTAGTTGAAAGATTCTTGTGAGATCCAGTTATTCACGGTTGTCCTCTTTTTTGCACCAGGCCAGGATTCGATCTTCCGTTCATTGCCCCTTTGTGATCAATGTCGAACTAACTAACAACTATTTGAAGCAAATTATTAACGGTAGAGTTGTTTATAAACGCAGTTCGGAATCACAGGGGGTCGGTACATAACCGTGTTCTTTAGTTAGATTATAATATATTATAACATGGGATCTTGCTCACATCACACCTGATTGTATCTCTCGCCAATAAATGTGCTGAAATTTGAGAACTGTTGAATTCAATATTCAATATGTTGTACGTAGTGGTAGCTATTATCATAACAATGGTGAAAACTTCTTCCTACCGTGGGTAATGTTGTCACCAAAAACGCATGTATGAGTGTTTCATTTACACGAGTTCGTCCACCCTCACTGCATTAATCAACATATATTTCTAACGAAAACATGTTAATTCAATCATTTGCACTTTGTTACAAGACGATTAATTAAATTTCATCATAAACGTCCACTTGAAAATTTATTTTTTTCACTCATCAATATTTTTCTGCTTTTTAACTTTACCAAACGTCTGATTTGTCACGTGGCGTTAAAATGGCTGGATATGAATACAATATTTGTTTTGTTTTTTTCTTTTTAAATCGCAGCTTTCCATTTCTGTAAAAGGAATAAATTAATAAAATCAACAGATGTAACGTTAGCTGCAGATAAATGATTGAGGTTAAAAAGTCAAATAAACAAGCTTAGACCTATAATAAGCAAGCTAATCTTACCCAAGGGTAAAAAGAAAATACAAAAACTGAAAGGCAAAAAGGCACAAGTGTGCATTATCAAGAAATGGTCTAAAACATTGGATCAGCTGAAATTAGATTTGAATTGACATGAATAGCATACTTTTCATAATACAAGAATCAAATTAAAACACAAAATACTAGACTATAAAGCATGATATTTGGATTTCAAAATCTCAAACAGATAACGTAGTAAGGCAGAATGATAGCAGAGCTTTGCAAAATACCACGTACAAAATCTTGAATGTTAAACGATGCTCAAATTGCATTTACATTTATTGGCGAGATATACCTTTCAGGTCTAATGTGAGTTAGATCCCTTGTTCTAACCAAAGAACATGAATATGTGTCGAACCCCTTTGGCTATAATGTGTGACATGAACATTTTAACACAAAGAAGAGTTATATAGTTTCATCTAAGCAAAGTTAATTGTGTTATCTAAAGGTTTACTGTTTACACACGCTAGGGCGAAACTGCCTACTAAAATCAATTTGTGAATAAATTGAACTAGGTCCAGAGTAAGAAAAGGCACATGTTATTAAAGGTAATGAAATACCAGTACATGAAGCAAATAATATTTGTTTATTTAGCTATAGTTACATGTCTGTATTTTAGAAAGTATAAAAGTTGTGTATGTATAATTGATTGTCCGTGAGTATCACAGAATACTTAAACAGTTTCACTGGGGTTGCAAATGTCTCTGAACTAGATATTCAATACCATTTACTAAGAATGCCGAAAATATAAAAGTAAAATGTGCATATAAAACCAAGTAATTATTACACATAAGCACGAACATGTCATTTTGTTTTAAGGTACAACACGTCTCGGCATCCGGAATACGTATCTTCACACCAGAAATCAGTGGAGTTGGAAAGAAAATAAGACTCAGGTACCCGGTTGCTCCACTGCACTTAGAAGGTGATGTTTTATGGAAGAACCTTGTCGCGATCCAGGACATCTTGATGGATTCGCTGAAGTTTTCAAAAATGTTTGAGCAGAAACCCAATGTGAGAGATCCCAACCTGCATACACCTGACACTGTTTATCTGATGTCAACGACTCACACTAACCCTCCAGGAATGCATTTCCATGAGGTTTATATCACTCTTGAAGAAATGACGGCACTAGAACGAACTGGCACAATTGTTCGAGTGTATACTTCAGAAGATAACGGACACCACCATGAGCTCAAAATAACGATGGACCCAAAATACCCGGATCTACATCAGCTGTTGGTCGTCGGTTGCGATGGTAACGACCACTGTTGGGATGGTCACAGTAATACTATTCGGAAAAAAGAATTAATATTTCTCTGTCTTTATGGTATTGTTCAGTGAATAAGTAATAAATGTAAAAAACATGTGTATTTGGATTGGTTTTGGGATTCGTTTGTAGAGACTGGCGTCCCGCTGTCGTATGTTATTTCGGTTTGAAAATATATACGAAACGAAACTTTAAACGCACCACCCGCCTATTTCCTTCTATATTAATTTATCGACCCTTCTTATAAGCTAGTTACATGAATTTCAAAATGATCGAGTGATACAAATTTCATCTTGAAGATAATTTTAAAAGTGGGTTTCCTAAGAAAGAGCATCAAGGCAATAACCCATGTTACGTCTACGGATGTTTTAACGTTAATTAAAATTCTCTGCCATATCATTTGTACCAAATCACGTGATCAAAATAATCCAAAATAATCTCTAAACAACTATAGTTCTATGAAAAACGTAAGAAAATAATTGAAGTCGCTTAGTTGTAAATGTAAAATATAGCATATCATATGGCAACAAAGGTATAAAACTACACAACTCTCAATCACAGTCTATTTCCGATTGTGCTGAACACTCAATTAATGATTTCAGTTTCTTGAAGATTTCAGCACGATCGGAAGATGGCTATGATTGAGACCTGCTTAGTTCTAAAATACTTTTATGTTGCCACATGATAGGTTACATGTTACATTTCAAGTTAACCGGCTTTCATTTTTCTAACATTTTCCATAGATTTACGTTTAAGTTTAGAGATTTCTATGATCATGTGATTCCCCACCGTTAATTTGTAATAAGCTTGCAATTGATGTAACGGAAATATGTACCCAGTGTACATTGTATATATAATATTTGTATTGATAATTAATAAAGATACTAACTAATATAAATAAAGGAACAATTATAAGTTGGGCAGATAGTGAATATGTTGTGAACTCCCGGTGTTCGCAAATGACTTTATTAGGAGTATTCAACACCTTTTATAGATTTTGACCTTTTGATCAGTAGTTTGCTCGAAGCACCACCAACCTCATCTTTAATTTTTCATGCCACGCCGATAGTGACCGCACAGTTCGTCCGTCCGCCCGTCCGTCCTTCTTTTGTGCAGAGCATACCTCGAAAAGTTTTAAAGGCCCGGAATAAATGGATACTTGATAGAGGACAATGAGATGAAGTGCAGTACACAAGAACTATAACACTTTGAAGTTTTCGCCCATACTTAGTTATTCTTGTGCGGAGCAAAACTCGAAATAAGTTGATACGCCAAACATTGATAGAGGACAATAAAAGAAGTGCAGTGCACCAGAACTTTAAATCTTGTTATATTAGCTTTAGGGGTATGGGGGGAAATATCCGCCAGAATTCTATGCAATTAAACGTCGCGGAGAGAGATGCATTGATTCTCCAGAGTAGTTGAAATGCACAAATAGATCACGAAAATATAATTTCAAAGACGATTATATATTTTTGGGGTTAAATTTTGTGTTAAATGTTAAACAGCCATACGATCACGTAAATAATTTAATTTGTAGATTACTGGTCAAAAATGACTGGATTAAGTATTTTTAAAATTAAAAAGCCGGCCGTATATTACGCCCGACATTAGTATTCCGCTTCTTTCGGAACAGCAAATTAGATAGTGTTTTACCTTTAGATGTTTGATAGATACGTGTTTTTCTACAACATACAAAAGATAAAGAATCGACAACACTGACAGCAGACAACGCTTTATTCATGATAAGCCAACAGTTTTTTTCACAGGAAACTTACATTGAGATTTATGTAATGTAAAGTTTTTACAGAAAAAATGCCAACAAAAAATATAACACTAAATATATATTACACTTTTTTAGGAGATTGTCTTTGTTTAGAACCATGCTGATTACCCGTTTGACCTGAAAAGGATATATTAATAGTAACACGGTTGCTTTTAGGGACACCACTCTCTACATCTAGCAGATTATAATTATTGTGTTCAATGAACGTAAAATTTTAAATAAACACAATTTTAACAAACAGCATATTTTGAAATATATCCAATTTTAGCACAATTAAACAACATAGAGACCTTCTGTATAACAAATCGCTACCATTAATTGTACAACAACTTTACATAGAATGGTAGAGTATGGAATGTTTAACGGTACTGCAACATATTTCAAAATGCTGATTTGCAGGTTCAATTCGTTCTGCGTGCAAAGATATATTGTATTTCTTCTTCAAACTTAAGTTATCATAATGTAACGTTAACGCCATCTAAAATATATTTAAGTTAGTTAAGTTCATATTTGTATACATTTGACATCATATCATTATGACGATTTCGTCATATACTAGAAACAAAATACACGGTGTTTCCATTTCACAATGGAAGAAACAAACATTTGTGTAATGAAAGTCTAGAGATGTTTCGCAAAAGGTTAAACCGATGAAAATGAGTCGCATACTTTCGACTCGCATCCCAATATAAAATCCATGTATCGGAGCATCCATGTTATACCGTCAGAATTCAATACAATAAATTATTAGAGTGGTGGAACCTATGCTGGAGGTATCCCTATGCTGGTGGTATCTCCGAAAAACGGCTATTTACAGAAAAACAGATGAAGAAAATGTTTCAGGGTACATTCAGCATTGACAGTTGATGAACTGCTTTAACAGCAAACGTAGTGATAGCCGCGCGTGCAGCTCTGAGACGTCACAGCAGCCGATACAATTGTACTGGATCCATTTCGCTAGAAAATTTCTTAAATATAGACATCAAAATCACCTAGTTAAAGTTAGCATTTTTGATAAAACTTATTTCTTTTGTATAAAAATATATATTCTATGGAAACTGTTATATCTTGTTAGTTAATATTTAGGCTCTAAAAACTGTTTCCCACCTGTTGGTTGTCAAATATCACATACCGCCAGCATTGGTTCCCTTCGAGGTGAAATTTCAAGTTTTGACATGTGTCGTGTCAATAGCTCCCAGAACCACATAGTCAAGTGATGAAGCACATCAACGTCTTGTTTCGATTTAGCAGGGATAACATTATGTTTTCGCTGAGGCAAATCAAAATGGTTAGGATTTCCTGCTTTCTGAACTGCTGATATACATTCAAAATACCTCCAGCATAGGTTCCCCCACTCTATTCAACTTTACAATATTACACACTGTATTAGATCAATTGCGCACATGATATGAAGCAGGTAGAGCTAATACAAAACATAACCGAGTTGATATGAGAAAAGCAGGCCAATACGAGAAAACAGGGCCAATATTGAATTCAAGCATTCTGATTGGTTTAGAAGATAGGGCCAATACGGAGAAGTAACTTCCGTTAGATTTTTAAACGACGCCATTTTGTAAATCAAACAATAAACGATAGTCTGAAAATTCCTGCTGATATCTTATTTTACTTAGTTAAATACAAATAAAATTGTTATTGTTACAAGAACATTTACATTCTTTTTTTTTTAGCATATATTGTAAAGTTGAATTATAAAATTATCATTAATCGGCCGAGGGCCAATACGACTGCCCTCGGACAAATAACATCCGATACAAAATAACTTGATTAATAACATTATATTATTGATTTTAAATACAAATCTGCAAGAAAATTTAACTGGTATGCGTTAAAAACAATAGATTTACGTTTTAATAAAAATGTCTGCGCCTGTGCCAGTGTCGATGTCCATATCCGCCATAGGACGGGTATCTGTAGCCATAACCATACCTGTAACCATACCCAGGATAACCATACCCGTATCTCCTCCATGGTCTCCATCTCCTATAGCGGCCATAGCGAGGATATGTTTCAGCCTCGTGTATTTGAAGCAACAGTGCAGCAGCTAATACACAAACCAGAATCTGGATCTTCATTTCTTCCTATCGTATGAAAGTTCATAAGTTGAAATTATACAATACATTACCACGTGAGTGAATGAATGAAACGAGTGGCAGATTTTATTTTAGGCTAACTTATGAAATTCTGTGTTCTATCTGTGTTGTGATATAGATGTGCCGGAACTACTTTTGTCAATGGTATATGTATATAATTACCGGTAAAATTGTTAATAGCATCAAATAAAAAGAAAATTTATCTGTTTTGAGTGGAGATGGAATATATCTCAATTCAAAGTGATACAATATTAACACATGTTATTCAATACAAAACATTAAAATTGTATCACTTTGAGTTGAGATATATTCCATATCCACTCAAAACAAACAAATATTCTCTATATTTGCATATACATGTATGTAGAATTTTATATCTACATTTGATTTTTTTCTTTTAGTTACAGATACGAACTGTTTGTAAATAAATTAATATCCTACATGTTCAAAATGTATTCGTTCTAACTTTTGGAAACACTGTGGTACTGAAGGAACGAAGTGCTCCTTAGTAAAACAAATAAAAAGCCCAAACTCCTCGTTGAAAATTCACTCATGATACTTCAAATGTTCGTACTTTCATCACATACCTATTAGTAATATTGATTTTGTTTGCACACGTGAATTAAACCATCAAAATGGTCAGTATTTTCATCATCAAAACATTTTTGAAGCTTTTTTTTTGCGGAAAATAAATAATTAAAAAGTGCTTCGATGATAGAAATATGTGCTTGTACATTGTACTTACTTTAACTATTTCTTTCCTCTAGATCCAAATTATGATGCCTCGGTGTTCGTCTGATGGACTTCTTTGTAAGATTTTTTTAAATATATATATAGTAAGTATCTATAGAATCTATGACTGATTTACAAGTATCATCATGTCTATTTAATTATAGATACGTTTATTGAATAGTAATAACTAATTACATCTTAATTTTAATATGTATTTCATGTAAAACAAATGCGCATCAGTCATTATAAACTATATATAGGAATCAGTTATTACAAAACAACTGCTGTTCCTTTTGTTTTGTTTTTCAGTCATCAATCACTCTTTCATAACTATGACTTTTCAGAAAATTACCGTAATACATCACTGAGTTATTTCCGAGTGAAAATGTATGTAGCATATGGAAACAGTACAGTTGTACTGAATAACGTGCCTTCCATCACGCCATCAGTCATTTTAAGTTTTGTGAATAAAAAACATTATAACACGATTATTTTTATAGGATTTAGATCCAAAATAAAACAATTCATATTGTAAGCTCTCACTTAAAGACTTTAGTGTCAATTTGAACGCCTAACAATACATGTTTAATGTTAATTCACATTGTCTGTACAAGGTTGGCTTTCAACGTGAAGAGAAAGCACGTATTTTATCCAATGTCTGTGTGGTTTGACGACCATTTCAAGCAATTTTATGTGTGTGGAGGATGTTAGGTTATCCTTTTTTATATTTTAGACATTCCTTATTACCCTTGCAAACATCGGGTTTGCATAATTATGTATGAACAAGAGTGCAAAAATGTCACAAAATACGTCCTGTAGTGAGGCATAATTCTGTATCTGGCAGTTCAATCTGTTTGAACTATAGAGCGGAAAAAGCTAATTTCGTCGTTTTATAATGATAATTCAAGGACCATAATTCTTGATTTTGCTCGTTATTGAATCTGACATAGACATTATGTCCACAAATATTTTCACCAAGTTTGGTGAAGATCGGATGAAAAATGTTCGACGAAGAGAGCGGACAAGGCTAATTTGGGCAATTTTTGATAATTCAAGGGCCAAAAACCAACAGTGCTTTGGGCGATTTGGCTGGTTATCTAACTTGGCCCAGACACTATGCCAACAAACTTGTTCATCAAGTTTGGTGAAGATCGGATAAAAACTGTCCGACGCAGAGAGCGGACAAGACTAAGGCCAATTTTGGATAATTCAAAGGCCATAATCCAAGAGTACATATAGGGCGACTAGACTGATTATCGAACTTGGCTCACACATTATGCCACAAACACGTTCAGCAAGTTTGATGAGGATCAAATGAAATCAAATGAAAACTTACAGAGCGGACGTGTGGGCGCCGCCCGCCGCAGGTACGACCCTACACGCGTATAAAACGGCAATAGACAGACACACACAAATTAAAACGTGACAAAAACGACATTGGTATTACATTACAAGCATTGTCATATCCTATCATTTACCAAAATACCTCCTTTTCTGTAATTTATATACATGAGAAGTTTAAGACTTTTTTTAATGTATAAACTTCACTCTTATGAAACGTGTCAGGCTGTACAAGGAAAGGTTGAAATTTTACAGCGTATAAAACGTAATTGTGGTCCATTTCTGTGGTAAATTTCTGTTTTCATTCACTTACACCATTGAGCAATAAACTTAATAAATCAAGTTTGTACTTAACATTAATTTTAAAAGACAATACCAATGGCAATGTTTATTATAGTAACAATCGAAAGAAGAACTGTCCATATATAGACTTGATAAAGCAACTATACACGTTGATCAAAAGCAGAACAGAATTGAAAAAAATCGATGGGTTAACAATATTAAAGATGAGTTAAACTCATTGAAAAAAATACCGCTCTATATTTCTAACATGTACTTCGATTAAAAAAAAAGAGTTATTATTGTGTTTGGTACACTCGGGTGAAAGAATCAATAACGGTTACTGCAGACAACATTTTATTTCTTAAAGCCAATCGTTTTTACATAAAAAGTTATCGTCTTATAACAAAAAGTTCACAAACTCAGTACAAATCTGTAGGCCAAACGAGTATTATGGAAACTTTCCTCAAGTTTGATTTCATTAATAAAAACATCTCTGGAATTAATCATCTCAATACATGAAACATATTATTTTTTTAGCAATGTAAGACAATTTTTATTGTGTTTAGTGAAATGCAAATAATCAAATAGCTTTGCTCCACCAACTGTTAACTTCTAACTGCAGCGTTGATCTGAAATAAAAGTGGAATAATTGAATTAAAATAATCTGTCGTTATACCGATACAAAAATGTATTTTTAACAGGACGTTCTAGTAGCGCTGTACATTTCCACTACAGGTACGGCAAGTCGAAACAAACAAATTCTTATACGAAATTATAAAGTACATGTATGTGTATACTTTAAGGGACACTGAAATAGCACTGCGGAAAAATAATGTCAATATGATTTGTCTATGTATATGCATTGGATAATTACTGTTTTAAGTATAAAACTGAATGAAACGTTGAACGAGTAAAGATGAAAATGGAACTTTTACTTACAAAGCTTTACTTAGTGATAATGATGCCCGTGTCCGTGCCCGTGTCCGTGATAATGCCTATGTCCATACCCGCGTCCATATCCACCATAGTACGGGTACCTGCCGTAACCGCCATACCGGCCGCCGCCATACCAGCCGTAGCCGCCATAACCTCCATACCTAGGATAACCTCCATACCCGTATCTCCTATAGCGGCCGCCATAGCGAGGATATGCTTCAGCCTCGTGTATTTGCATCAACAGTGCAGCAGCTAATACACAAACCAGAATCTGGATCTTCATGTCTTCCTATCGTATGTAAAAATGCAGTTATTAAAAAATTACAATAATACTGAATGAAAAAGGGATACTATTACAAAATGGTCCTTAATTTGTCTTGAACATGGGTTGTTTCGGTCTGTTCTCTGAACCGCCAAACGTATCCTAGTAACAAAAGACATGAAAGCATAGCATTAACGATGAATTTTGTATGATTAAATAATGGCCATTACACAGGAGTCGTCAAATAAATAGAGATCGGATAAACTACACACAAAGTGTTAAAGAAATGTGTTAATTCTGCCTACATTATGACATTAGTAAATTTGTCTACATCTCTTCATCACCTATTTCTTTGCGTTGCGAAAGATCTCAATCACCGGCTATAAGGCAACCAGAGTTGATATGTCCGGTTACCCCAACTTCTAGACTTTAAATTCTGACACCATGTAGCTATTTCTCTAGTTTTTGAGAATTTTAAACATCTGTTGGACATGACAGCAAGAAGATACGCGGAATGAAACAACAAATTTAATTTGTATGACGTTATAAATGACGGCATCCTTCCTGCTTTGTAGTAGGCAGCGTTATCATAAAAACTCTGGATGCTTCTTTTGTAAATACCGGTATTTATGGTTAACAGTTCGCCCCGCTGTAACACTATGTGTACTCAGAATGGCATAGTTCTCGTTGTTGAAAATCACCATCCTCTTCAAATTTCCCTGTTTCCCGTCAGAATTTAATTGAACTTTGAAAAAAGGAGTTTGCCAGAGTATTTCAGAAGATTGCTGCTTCTATTCAAATTCATACTTTCGAATCTTAATTTCAACTGTAGCTACACTGGTGTCTAAAACGTTTCTCCGTCTTTATCATACATGTTACATGCAAGACATCTGCAGTTTCTACCTTTGGACAATTCTGGTCCAAAATCAGTGCATAGCGGACTCCTCTAATGGCGACACGTGTCACATTTATCTGAACAGTCAAAATCGAATGCACTGATCAATTGCACGGATATTGTAAGGATGCATACTTTGTACCACTGTCTAATACTTCATTCACTTTAAGAGTAAGTGTTGTATCAGTTGCACGTGCGGTTTCCTTTTGTATCAACATTGTTAATGTCTTCTTTGACAAAATAAACCGAGCTAGTATACAGTTGTACGAAAATATATTTTACAAAGCGCAGCTTTGTAATATCGTTGACGTTGTCGTCTGGCGTTCTCCTGTTGGTAAAATCTTAGTAGGTTCACGCATATTCCTCCCAGGCCCCGTGCTTATAAAAGTATCATGCTCAGCACGAAATCATGCTCAAGCAAAATAAAGTCAAGTCAATATATATTTATTTACAACGTCGGGTTTAATACTAGTATATAGATACATAAGCTCAAGTAACAGACCTTCTCATTATTGTTATGGTACCCGAACTTGTAAAAAAGATATAACTTGACTTGACTTGGACATGATGTCGTGCTGAGCAAGAAACTTTTATAAACACAGGACCAGGCTTATAAAACTTTATAGCTTGTTAAAACTTTATAGCTTTATAACTTGTTATGGTACCCGAATTTGTAAAAAAGATATAACTTGACTTGACTTGGACATGATGTCGTGCTGAGCAAGAAACTTTTATAAACACAGGACCAGGCTTATAAAACTTTATAGCTTGTTAAAACTTTATAGCTTTATAACTTGTTATGGTACCCGAATTTGTAAAAAAAATATAACTTGACTTGACTTGGACATGATGTCGTGCTGAGCAAGAAACTTTTATAAACACAGGACCAGGCTTATAAAACTTATAGCTTTATAAAACGTTTTTCATGCTCAACTGAGTTTCTTGTTCAGACTTTGAATCCGTATGATGTTATTACATTTAATAAATAATTATAAAAGTGTTTCTGTTTAATTCAAAATGATCTTTAAGTTATGGCTCTTCTGTTTCTTATAATTTAGGGTGCTAGAAGTTAACATTGCCTTATGCACAAATTCAGTTGAGCATTCAATATTTTTATAAGAACAGGTCCAGAAGTGCGTTACTTACGCAAACCGATATGCTTAGTTTTCTGGATATTGAACCAGTCCTTGTTTTTTTGTTGACCCTCGAAACAACTCTTCTATAAATCAGACATAACGCTTTCAATAAATTGATATACTGCTGATAAAGAAATCATATCAGTTGTCTATGATCTTATAATATATTTTATTCTTTGTCGATGTTCGTAAAAACAGTGATTATGACTTAAATTAGAACGAAGTAAAATTAATTAATTAGAAAAATAAATAGTTTCCAATTCAAATGATCATTGCTTCTAGAAGGCCGTCTTTGCTGAAGAGAGAAAATTATCAAAATAAGGAGAAAGTTAATAGAAACCTACGCGCTGTTGTACTTACTTTAGTAATAACTGGTATGCAAGCCAAAACTATCCGATGATTCTTTGCACGCCTCAAAGACTGGTTTGTTGGACTACTTTATATACCTCTAGCATCCATGTCTAATTAGTACCTTGCGTCATGTTCAATTAAGTTTTCGATGTCTTTATAGAATGGTAATTATTTATGACATGTTAATTTAATAGGCATTTCATGTAACACAAATCAATATCAGTCATTTTAATTGATATATAATACTTTTAACAGTTCAACTACCGTTTCTTTTCATAATTATGACTTTCGGATAATTACAGTGCAGTCATAATTCTTTTTTTTTTTTTCATATTAAGTAATGTTAACTGATTGATAGTTACCAAGTGAAATTGTACAGCTGTTTACTGTATAACTATTGTATGTTTATAATATAGGTTTGGATATGGTACAACTAAAGCGAAAGGGGTTGTTTGTGGTCTTAATTGTGTTATATTAATGGAAAGCTGGCCTATAGGCATTTAGTTATGGTGTAGTTTTTATATTCAGTTGCATAAACTCTCTACAGACATATGCCTTTTCTGTTCTATTTCAAAATTTGAATTTTATTGCTGAGTATTTAATGAGAAGTTTGTATACAACTTGACTTGACTTGACTTGATTAGACAGAATGGTTTCTTACCTTCCTTAATGTAATCAATAAATACATGGACAAGGAATTCAGACTCCGCGAATAAACATTATTTAATAACGATTTTTATGTAACAATACAACAAATATCACAGAAGAACGGAACGTCACAGTCATTATAAATATTACATCACCAGTAAAACATAATTTAATCAGAACAATCCTGTCTCATCCTCGAAAGAATGATAATATCTGGAATGTATGTTTGAGAGTGATTCAATAAGGTAAGACAGTGTTCATCGTAAAACATATTTAAGAGTATGTAATTTTTAGGCATATACATAACACAGGAAATCCTATAAACATTTGCAGCTTATACCATTCGAGTCACGATGACATTTTACACCAATTTACTTAATAACTAGCTGTATTAAAGCAACTAAACTAAAACACACAATTTAGAAAGTTAATGTAACAATTAAAAATTCACTCAAAATCTAACAAGTAACTGTTAAAGAATGTGTCATTTCACATAAAGCTCGATATCACGTTAAGAATTGCACAAGGACATAAATATCACAGAACCCATATAGAACAGTGAAAAAGGTCATAGACAAATACAATGTTTTTTAAAATAAGTGTTTGTTCTTGAAATTGATACTGGTTCACTTTGCTTGTATGAGTGACATTAAGTATCAAACTTATATCAATTGTGTGTTCAAAACAATTTCATCCTAGTCAGTATGAGTTTGCATTGTCGAACTTAAGAGAATTTGGGTCTTTCACCCAATGTCCGTGTGCTCTGACCACCATATCTAGTATTTTCTTGTCAATGTCAACAAAGTGCACTTCAGCAACACTGCCACAGCCACTTTCGGCAAAATCCGTAATCGCCTTCACATACATGTCTGCACAGAGTTGTTTAGGAACACCAGAATGTCCTGAAATGCAGAGAAATTTTAAGATGTGGTTATTGAGGTTGAATCACATCCCAAACATAAGTAAAATCAACACGCGGAAAACTAAGACGACAGGGACTGAACAGGTTATAAATCTGTTTAATAATTTCTTGTATTGAAAAATATATATTACACCAACATCGTGTTATATTCGGGAGTTCCACTCCCAATGTAACGATTGCGATGAGTTTTATCTGGCACCACCAAGCCTTTGTTCATTCCGGACAACTTATAAACAGAAAAAATTCGGATAAATCTGTGATAAACCTGATCATGACATAGACATCGTTACATATCAGTAGTGTACGGACATCCTTTCGCGTAAAGAAGATTTTCCTACGCCTTTTTATTACAGAATTTATTGTATTATAAATATACATTATGTATCTACTGTTTTATTTAAAAAGAAATGATTTTGAACACAGTTGCTAATATTACTATATTCTTTTCTCGAATAAAATGAGATATAAACAATTAATTTGTACTGAATATGGACATTATAGGAACAGCAGATTCAAATTACAAACTTGATTTTTTAGTATTTACTTAGATGGTAAATGTGCAGTAGAAATTCATATTTATTTCAAATATGTAGAACTATAACTGTTACAGTAATTATTATCTTATTTATCTTTTTCACGAAAAGTTGCGTGTTCGTGCTCGAGGACATTGCATATTAGAACCAATGAATGGTACCTGAGCTAATTGCAGTCATAGCCACCTTTCTCCAGTTTCTTTGCTTTACAGATACCAGTATGTTGATAACGGTATTATACAAATCCCTCGCACATTCTTTCTGCTGACCAGAATACCTAGCCCATTGTGGTCCCACAGCGTGTACGATACCTCTGCACTGCAACATGCCTGGTATTGAAATGTAATTTCTTGTGACTTTGATACTGCCATTCTTGCGAATATATTCTGTACAATCTGCGTTCATTTTTTCTCCTGCAGCTTTTGAGATTTTGAGAGCAACACCGCATCTGTGCTTAAGATTCTCAATAGTTGAATTTGTTATAGCGTCCATTCCACTGATTTCTGTTACAGAGCACTGATAAACGTATACCCTTAAATTCTCAAATTTGAATTTGTACCTTGCGTCTTCACCAAAACCGGTAAAAGCTCCTTTTTGTCTAATGCTAGGCTGAGAATGACTTCCTCCTGCAAAACAGTGCTGCCATTATCTTCACAGTTTACTGGGAGATTAATACCATCGATGCAATATTTATTAGGATTAATATCAGTTGTCTCGCTTACCTAACACATACATGTGTTTCTGAAACACTAAACTATTAGGTAATTTAATGTAACGCTTTATTTTAAGTGAAATTTTTACTGCCAAAATCTTCATAAGTTATGCTTCGAAAATATTAGAACTTACGCATTTTAGAAAATGCTTTTTAAATCTCTAAACACCTTAAGTAATGGAAAAAATAGATCGAGTCACTTGCCTTATCTGTTTCTTCAATTTGTGCAGAAATAAGGGTATTCTTTTAAAATTATCTTGTATTCTTTACAATGCTCCATACTTGAGGGAAACGTATCATAGATGTTGCAAACTTTATATGTTTTATTTTGTACGGTCGGAGCGGGGGCTTATTTTCCTCACAACAAAGATAAGAGCATAAAATCAATTTGAAAAACTAATTAAACAAATTGACACGGTTCCGGGAGTAGGGTGCGAATGCAAAAAAAAATGTTGGTATATGGGGCTTACCCTAGCTGTAACTGTTCAAAAATAATTATGAAGAAGCTTTTAATTATCTATTTCTCTTTGTATTCATGCGCATCATCACTTTTGTTATTAATTGTACGAAAATGTATAGGCTTACCAGTAATACTTTCGAAAACACGAATAGAATATTTTAAAGGTTTTAATAAAATAAATAACAGCTTTTGCAAAGCGCTGAGCATTTAATTAATTTTGTGTATCTGACCCATGAAAAGGTGAACGTTTGATGTATGTGGATGCTTTCGTATCATTTAAAATAGTTTGGTCTAGTGAATAATATGGCCATGATGTTTATCAAGACTCATTTCGATGTCAAAGTGAATAGTGTATTTCTGTAGAAGTAGAAATTTTAAAACCACAATAAAATTATAAGTCATTTTTGCAATTGTCCAGTCGACAAATATGCAAGTTGCAATAGCCATCAAGGTATGAGTATTAAACATATTTGAATAGCACTACTATGCTAGCCTGAATTTACTTAATTTAGCAAATTAGAAAATTAGTAGTCATAAGCTCAAATGGCAAGAACTGTAAAATGACACAACAAAATTAATATCTTTACTACACATGAATAGTAACTTTATCTAGCAGCTTAATGCCAGTTAGACAACTATTGTTGTCATATACCTCTTATATCACTAACGTCTGGCTGAACTGGGTGGGTATAACCAGAAGCTACGTTTCCTGGCTTGTCATGCAGCAGCGACGCGAAGTTGTCCTTTGTTTGTTGCGATGGTCCTCGGTATTTAGAGGCATTGGCACAAGACAGTGACTATGGATTGTTGTACCATTTTTCATGAGCTTTAATGACAAGTTCTATCATTTCGCTGTTCATATCAACAAAGTGTATCTCTTTCATGCCGTAGGGACCATCTTCAGCAAAGTCTGCAAATGCCTTCATATACATCTCGGCACAAAGTGTCTTGGGAACTCCAGACCTTCCTAGAACATTTCGGAGTCTATTAGTTTTAATTAGAACCAATCTCTAAACACATGATATTTATCCGAATCTGATTGTCATGTGAGTACGGCCGTATACTCGTATTTGACTTATCGCAAACTTTTCTTATCATAACATTCAAATTCATTAAGTCGTATCTACTTCGAGATTGAATTTAACTCCATGTACCTACAAATTTGACACATCACTACAATATATATTACCAATATATTAATCTGCAACAATATGCAAATACTTTGTATATGC
This sequence comes from Saxidomus purpurata, assembly GCA_022818135.1. Taxonomy (NCBI): domain Eukaryota; kingdom Metazoa; phylum Mollusca; class Bivalvia; order Venerida; family Veneridae; genus Saxidomus; species Saxidomus purpurata. The sequence goes on from JAFMSR010000014.1 coordinate 21,509,352, forward strand.
ATGTGTAGGAATAAATTTTCTTTTCATATTCAGCCCGAAAACTTGCTAAAATGCATGTGTTAGAACAAGACAGTGTATTTTGCTATGACGTGATTCATTTACCAACCTGAACTAATCGCTGGAAGTGCTACAGAAGTCCATCTTCTATCTGTCACGGCTATGAGTGCGTTATATACTGTATTGAACAAATCTTCTGCACATTCTATTTGTCTGCCTGGGTAGCTGTTCCATGCAGGACCAACTACATGGATAATACCTTTAAATGGCAGCATTCCTGCAGTAGATACGAAGTTCTCAGTCACCTGTAAAGGCCCGTTGTCAAGCATATAATCACTGCATTCATTCACCATTGCTCTCCCCGCTTTTCCAGCTATCACTGCTGCTAACCCAGCTCCGGTAGCTAGTTTGTCGTTGGTTACGTTTATGATAGTATCAACGTCGTATGCGTCTGTTATTGAAGCCTTGTACACATATATGTACATGTTTCTGATACTGAACACAAACTTCTCATTAGGAGAATCCCCCACCCACTCTCCTTCTGTCGCATTTTCTAAATAAAATAATAATAGCACAGTACTAAAGATTAAAAAGAAATTTGCAATGTGTCTGTCAAAGGTGCAATTCATATCGTATATCAAAACAGTGACCGTTCCGATGACATGAGAGAATAGAGTTGGTAACCGAAAAGGCTTTAACATTACTTCGCCAGAAAATACCAACAAAGTAAACGATATGGATGTTTTGCTGAATAAGAATTCTACATATTCTTTTTTTATACGAAAACAAGTAACAACATATTAATTCACATCATAACCTTGGAAAGCATGTCATTACATAGTATGGCATGTTATCACATCGCAGCAATGTTTGATATGCCATAATCACCAAATGTGTTTGCTTCATTGTTAAAGGGTGTATCTATAATACCGTCATTTTTTCAAACTAAGTAAATGTAAGTAATATGTTTTGGTTTTGGGTAACTAGATGCACCTACCTGTGCGATATCAACCCCCCCCTCCCCCCTGTGTGTAAATATTTGTGTTTTCTAACATAACGACTAATATGTTACTTCAAAACTAGAACAAAGATTTATTGATCTTCTTTGTAAATAGGCTTGTTTAATAGGAAATCAAATATTCGTGTTCTGCCAACTTTAACAATGACTTGGTCATTACCTGTAAATGTTAATGATAATTATGACTATGACATTTCGGAATATATTCCTAAAATCAGAAAATTTACATAGAACAAGTAACAGATAGAGGAATGTTTGCGAGAATAATAACGATGTTTTAAGGAGGCGTTTTATTATGTTAATATTGAGTCAACAGTACTACACATTGTTTGTATTATGGCATATTTTGCTCTGTTGCGCTGTTGTTACTGTTATCTATTGTAGGTAGACCACAGTTTTTAGTCTAAATGGTCAGAAATACAGTGCATTACGTTTCTATATATATATAAGGATGAACGAGTGATATGCACATTGCTAAAGTTTTCGAAATGTTCAAAAGCGCCATATTGTTTAGCAATTAAACTTCCTTGTTACGTTATACTATTTGTCCTTAATTTCAAGTTAAATCTGTGATACACACAACTTAACTAGTGATCAACTTTAATGGTAACGGTTTGTTGAAACATTTAATTAGATTAAACTTCTTATGTATAGAAATATAAACATTAAAAAAGTAACACCTACCGACAAAAGACATTTTTCTTCTGATTACAACTGACGTCAGAATTTTGGGAAATAAAAAGGTCAAGATTAAACAAGTGGATTTAAAATTAGCCTTTATTGAAAATACATAAAATATCCAGATCAATTGGATACGTTTGGCTGGAGAATCACAAAGGTGCGCGGTGTATTATTAGATTTTATAACATGTATCTTCCGTCTTTCGAATTATTTATATCTAACTAATAAAATTTAAATACAACATGTTTTTTTATATATATTTACTTACGATTTAAGACTAGTGTTGGTTGTAAACACAAATTCTTATTTGTTTTCGCATCCATTTTCGTTTTACGCTTTCTTCCTGTGTAGGAATCGAAGGAATGGATTACACACAACACGATTTATTTTCTGTATTCGATACCGTCACTTGATGCCCGTCATTACAGTCCATTTTTACATAAATAGATATATTTCGGTATACATGCATCTGGCCTGTGTACAATAACATGGGTTTTCTATGTTTGTTTTTAAGATAGATTCATTTCAAAATTACCGTACTCGGTATTATTATAGTCAAATATTACATTCCATCAAATTTGGTACCACAGATGCATTTTACATCATATTCGTGTAATCGTCAGCAACTTTACTGTTATTATAACTATTTGTTTTTATCTTTTCAATTAATTTGATTGTGTTGTTTCATGTTACATGCTCTCAAAATATCAAATAATTGTTTACAAATGCAAGTGGTTCTTGCAGATGCGAGCATTTCAAGTGATGAAAAGGATATGCTTTCTAAATGGCAGAATAAGTTTTGTTATCTTCTCCACGCTGACGGTTGTATAAATGATAGGAATCATGACTTTGGTGCAAACACTGTGCACTCTGAGTTGGAAAACCAAATAAGCATTTTTGAAATAACTAAAGCAACTGAGTTTGCAAATAAAAGGTAAAGCAGCGGGCATTGATCTTGTATACATACATAATTCATTTTAAATGGCCTGACTGTTGTACGTCTACACAGTTTGTTTAATATTGTTTCCAAACCGGAAATATCAAAGAGTATTAGTATCCCGATATCTTACTTAAATTGTACAGATCCTAGAAACCCAATATAATAGTGTGTAATCACATATGTTACAACAATATATACGATGTATTCAGGCATTTCAAATGATAGAATTTTAAATGGACAGATGTTTAAACAATCTTATTGTTGATTAGTCGAAAGTGTAGCACGACAGACCATGTTTCAAGTTTAACAAATAATATTGAAACTCGTAAGAAAAACAGTCTACATACTGTGCATTTATTGACTTCCTTAGACCTTCTTTGGTGTCAATTGGCCTGTTATGACGTATGAACTAAAATGCACGCTGTATGATATTTCTTCTTTTGTAAGAGTTAATGGTTATTATACTGTTTGATTTTCTATAAATACTGGTCTTCGTCAGTTCGTTATCTCCTGTTTTATTTTAAATTAGTCTTTATATTATTTAGTCTGATTCAGCAGTTATATTAAACAGCTTAAACAGCCTTCACATATATATTGATATTGTACTGAACGAGTCTGTATATTATTGTATGCAGACGACATTGTCCTCTTAGCGGAGAATGAATCTGATTATGTTAACAGTACTAAATACCGGATGTATTACAAATGCAATGCGGATAAACACTGGTAAAAGTAACGTGGTCTATTGTGGACAAAATTCTTTTATGAAGTCATAAACTGTATTTAAATGATTGCATATGCTAGTAAATATGTGTATTTAGGTGCACCTACACTAGACTATTCCGTTAACACCCATAGTAGTTGCTGAGGTCTTTTCATTGCACAGTTAAATATAATGGTAGACTGCTTTGCGATGTTTATACAAAATTGCATTTCGGCACTCGCATTTAGTACCAATTGTAACATATTGAGCCACCGTTTGCGGTGTGAATTCATTTTCATGTACTGATGCAATACGTCACAGGGTGACGAGGGGGATTTTTCTTGGCCCGGGAGAGCATACACCAGCTGCTGAGGTTAAATGTGATATTGCTTGGGACCCTATATTTGTTGATCAATTTAAAAATGTGTACCTATTGGAACCGTTGCCTCAGATAAAATGATACTAGAGCAAATAAGAAAATATTTTACTGGACTGTAGGTAGAGAAATGCCAGATGTAGACGTTGATTATATGTTATTAAAGAAAAGTAAGTATCTCTTGCTACAGGTCAATATATACAGCTTCCGTTTTCTTATGTGACATTTGTAAATAAATGTGACGGATGTGCTTAAAAATAATTATATTGTGAAATGGAATACTTATATCAATATTGTCATGAGAAAACTTAGAACATACAGGTTGTTTAAAACGCAGTATGAAACTGAAAATTACTGTGAAAAATATATGCCCTTTAGAATAGACAGGTCGATATAGTGTTACTCCAGGAAATGAAAAGGTTTGTCTGTTTTGCTTACATGTAAAAACGGAGAAACACGAACTTTGGAATGTCCTGTTTATAATATCTTAAGGCAAAATTTGCCTGGAAAAGTTCTTGTAACCTTGACGAAAATGATTAACTTGTATTCTTGTTCTGTCACAAAGGACTGACTTGTAAATTAGAAACACCTGTTACGAAATACTGAAAATTAGAACTAACTTGCAACCTTGACGAAATTGATTAATTTGTATTCTTGTTCTGTCACAAAGGACTGACTTGTAAATTGGAAAACACCTGTTACGAAATACTTAAAATTAGAATTAACTTGCTACACAAAGATTACAACTACTCTTGCAATTAAAACATGACAAGTTATATGTTAAAAGAGTCAATTTTACATTCTATATAATGAAGTTCAGTAATTGAATATTATAAAAGATTATTTTATAGACCTCTAAGAACTAGCTGCTAATCACTTCATCTTCGATCTGATTGGTATGACGCAAATGTAAACAAAATGAAGAAATTGGAAATACAAAGTGTTATGGTATCGTATGAAGCACGCGCGTATATACGTTTTTAAACTTGACAGACTTAGGAAAATGGCAGCTCTAAAGGTTTCCAAAGAAGGATAAGGATGCGATTATTTGATAGTTATGTGAAAGACGTTTTAGACGTATAAGATTTACACAATAAGAAGACTAAGTGTGTGTCAACCGCTACAACTGTATGATAAACTTTGTTTTGTTTTGTGTTATGTTTCAGCTGTTCTGATTTATTAAATTTTAATAGTTTGCATTACATCTAGATAGTGCCACACTAAGTATGTAGTATAATTATATTTGAATATAATTAAATATGTTATTTATTCATTTCACACAAACTCACAATGACAGTGACAATCCTCATAATTTTAAAATGACATTGTTTTTTTAATATACTATATATATATTTATCACATTTGACTTAAGATTTGAAGCAGCCTTACTTATAAGTCATATGTATTGTCATTTGAAAGGTCACCTTTTCGGTTGCGTGGGTTACGATCGGACCCAAATAGATTGATTATTTATGTTTGACTTTTATGTGTACAACATTAATTACAAAAAATTGCTCTTAGCCGCCAACTCTCGAGTGTCATATGTAGCGTTAACAGGACATACGTTGTTCCTATGTTATGTTTTGAATTAAATCTTTTCCTGATTGGACAGAAAGATAACACAATGCGAATTAAAATATTTATTCCTGATAATGTATGTAACTTATCTTTTGTGTAAATGAAGTTTATAGTTTGAAATAGATTCTTATCTCCATTTGAATTTGTTTAATACAGTGAACAGACAGGAATCGCATTCTTAAACTTTAAAAAAAATACACAAAATAATATGTTCAAAGAAACATTGTGAAATTCGCAAACAGATTTTCAATTTAAAAAAGACTCAATGTACTATGTTAATTTCTTGAAGTGACGTCATACGAATTATGAAATCAGTCACGCAAATCTTATTACTACCACACGTATCTCAGCAGTAATGTGTATTTTTGTATATGATGTTGAATCGCAATAAAGTGGATGATATTACCTGATTATCGGTGTTACACGTGTTATGTTGTTGTTTTATTTTCGTGTTAATATATCGTAGACCCTTGTTCTTGTGTAATCGTAATTGTATATTTGTATGTGCTCTATGTTTGTCTAAACTCTTATCAGTTTCTGTACATGCGACACATGTAATGATTTCAAATAATCAGTCCATGACATGCATCACATCTAATGATTTCAAATAACCATTCCATGTATTTGTTTATTTTCAAAAATCATTTAAAATAGCTAACATCCAGTTCTGATTGACATGCCTCTCTTACAAAATTCACTTACCAAAGGAATACTTACCTAAGGTACATTTTTCGCAGAAAGATAGTATTTTTCCTTGTGCCAATAATTAGCAATTAGTTGATTCCATATTATTTTGCATATGTTCTATATATTAGTTCATGTTTATCTTCATGATCGTCTTTAAAAGACATATATTATTCCTTTCCATTTAGTGTATATTCGGTAATGGCTCGTATATGTGGCAATGGATTTTATTTGACATCGTATTTCTCCCTGACAATTTTATAATTTCTCCAATTATTGCTATTATTACCGTTTAGTTCTCAAATGTACTCTCAATTTCGAAGGAAAAGCCATGAGAACAGGGCAAAATTGTGTTTAAGATTCATGTTAAGATTCTAGAAGTTAGAGAAGGATGTAATGATAAAATATCTTCAATTACACAAAGATAGTCAGTCTCATAGCTGATAAGTAAAAGAGTTGCAGTCAGCAAATATCTACTGCAATCCATGAAAGGAAACAGTTTCAGTAGAAAAGATGACAGAGTTGCTCATATCATACTAGGACTGCAAACAAGTGAGCAAGATCTCTCAAACTATCTAAAGTTATAGAATGGCAATACAGGGATGAGGACCACAGAATTGTTCCTTTGAGAATTACACGTCTCTTTTTAGATAAACATCCTACATTGCGTTGCAATAATCAAGTGTATTAGAATCACAGAAGAATACCTTGTAAAATGAAAGCGCTTAAGCGCAAGACTACGAACATTTTTATTGAGTTAAAAAAGTTCGTCCAGTCTTAATACATTTAAGCATGTAATTTTGGAAAAATATACATTACACAGGAAATCCTATAATTATTATGTTTATTATTTATCGTTATTTATTAAAGTTGCATTCACATTTCACATACATACATTATAACTTGATAATTTAATTTTAAGTTCATTATACATGTAAGCATAATGAACATAAAATTAAATTATCAAGCTATAAATTTCATACATGTATGTGACCATTCTCGAT